>BMAO01020898.1:0-84417 GCA_019973975.1 Trichonephila clavata | reverse complement strand
ACCCAAATGATGATCTATCTCGTAGAAACTCGTTCCCATATGTAAAAAACTTTGATTAAGATACCTTCTAAATTAAACCAAACTAGAACGAGAAATTAGGGTTTTATGCTTGGCACAGGATTAAACTAGTACCAATTCTTTTGAATACCGAATATGATATAAAAATATTGAAAACGAATAAACGCATATTCTACAGTTTATCAGAAGTTGCTATAACCAATTATCTTTTTTTTATTCATTTAAATCTATTTTTTACTCTCGTAAAAACGGAATTTTAAGTAAAAACAAAACTTTTTTTACCAAAAGGGATTGATATCAAAGAAAATTATGTGTGTTTTTTTAATAAAATTGAATTTTCATTTTAGAATTATTTCTGTTTTATTTTTCTTATTTTGGATAATTATAAATTCAAAATTTTTTTCACTCTCTTATTTGATGCTTTATTTCATCAGTGGCATTCGGGACTTTATAAACCTCCAGAAAATACTCTATCATTAATAGAATTCTAACTAATTTGAAAATATTACATCCAAACTGTTTTCACCACATGGTTTTTCAATTAAGGAATAAAACTTCAAAAGAAAACATATTTTTAATATAAATTCGTGGTGATAAATTATTTTAAGTCTCTCGCAACATAACAGAGAAAAAGCAATCCAATTTCCTTTACCTCACTTGAACTAAAGTTTAATAAACTAAGTGCTATCTCTCGGAAGTACAGAGGATAAACGTGTTTGAAAACACATTGCATTGTTTTTCTAGCACAAGTTTGAGCAGTAAATTCTAAACATCGCTGATATATTCTTTTCTTTTAGTGTTAGTTATAAGGTGCTCAATATTCAACAATGTAATTTCATTTTGTTTTCTATTGCAATATTTTACGTGAAATTATTTATTGGAAAAGTACCAGAATGATAAAATTATGGAATTTCTTCCACCCATCCTTTGCCCTTTCACATCCATAGATTAAAAGAGAATATTATCATATACAGAACTTGTTCGATGATAGAATCTAACTGCTTTGGGATTTCTTTTCTTGGAACTTTGTCAATTCACTCAACAATGTATGAAGTTTTGAAACTTTGTTCATTTATGATAAAAAAAATGGAATTCTTAATTATATGAATAATTCAAGAAAACTTGAAAGTAACATTTTGTTTCTCATTACTTAATAGAATAATTTTTGGAACTTATGAGGTTTTCTGTTGAGCAGATTTAAACCCGTATGGAAGTATATCCTATTGTTTAGTCTTACAGGTACCAAATGTTTTTAGTAAATTTGAACATTTTCAGTTAAGAATAAAAAGTATTGAAATGAGTTTTAAAATTTAAAAAAAGCATTACATTTCCAAATTTAAATTTAAGATAACTAAAACGTAAACATGCTTCAAATTTTGCATTTTTAAAAGTAAAAAATAGAGAGCACTTTTCTGTATTCATACATGCATTTTTTTTGATATTTCGATAACTAGAACGCTAGAAAATTAAATTATAAATTGTAAGCAAATGTTATTTAACTATGATTCAGTACACTTGCTTCAAAATCCGTTTATTGTATATAATATGTATAATAAAATACTAATTTTCTATGCGAAGAATGTATTTTTTCTGCATTATATGTTCAAATTTATTGAACATATAATGCAGAATTCCACATTTTTGTGCAAAAATTACGGAAAATTTAATTGATTAGTCCCAAAATTTTAAAGTAAAATTTTGTTTTTTGAAATGTTAATTATGTCCACTTTGCATTTAGAAATACTCAGTATAGTTATTAAGTTCTAAATCAAGTGGATATAGTACAAAAGTGGATGTTGAAGATTACTCTAAATAAAATACATATCTTTTAAAATGACATTAGGTTTTCTTAACTAAATTTTAACGTTTGAATGCTCAAGAATAACTCTATATATTTATGACTGTTTTTTACTTCAAGATAAATATTCATGTGTATGAGTACAAAAACAGAGATTCTTTTGTTATAATTTTTAAAAACCGAGTTTCATTTATATAAGTTTGGACATCAAATTAACTTTTTTAAATTCATCAAAGACATTTCCATTGTGTATTTTTATAACAATAAAAATAAGTGTAAGGAATTCTGTAGTATCCTGTAATGGGGATGTTCAAAGTGAGGTACAAATATTAAGACTTATAGATATAAAACTTTGGTATTTTAAATGGAAGAAGGTGTGAATCGTTTATTAACGTGTTGATGATGTAGGGAAAGAGAAATTAAAACTAATTTTAAGTAATCTAGAATTTTAAACTTACAATTTAAAAATGAGAAATGATGCAGAATAATCGAATTACTGTATATTGTATTAAACGCATTATTTTATAAACCATAAATGAAAATATCTTTATTTACAATTTTCTCAAAATGTATTTTTTTGTGATTCTGGTACACTATTCTCACAGTCCACTTTACCCATAATGCTGACATTTTGCATAAAATCCACAAATTTTCAGCAAATTGAATTAATTTTTTTTAAAGTAAACTTTCACAAATTTTATGCATAGCACTATATCTGCATAAAATGTAGAAAAACTTAAATCACTAAATTTCAAAAAACTTTTATAAATTTAATTTAATTTATTTTATGTACTTTTATGTTTGTGCAATCCTCTGCTAAATTTTATGGATATATGCAATGGATTTTATGCAAACGATACCTAATGGTAAGAGCATGCCTCGAAAATTTAAAAAAAAGTATTTATTGAATATTTATTGCTCATACGGGTTTATTTGTAATTTAAAATGGAACATATTTACATTTTCAGGTACATAAGTAGACAAATAATTCAACGTAAAAATTGTACTCCCATTGCTTTTAATTTAAGTAAGTGAGAACCATTTAAATTTGGTGTAAAAAAATTTCATTTTTACTTCTCGCAAGCATCCTAGTTGCCTCAAAAATGCAAGACTTTGTTTAAAAATTAAGAACTGAAATATTCACGTATTCATGGCATGTTTCAAGTTAAAGGTTTGTTAAAGAAGCCTTTCTTTTTATATAAATTACACTGCTTGAATATTTGTATTTTAAAATCTTAAAGGAATGGTATTTATGTGGGAATTGATTCCTCAGTTCCCTACCAGAAGGCAGTACCTTCGTTCCTGATACCCAATACAGTCGCAGATTACAATGTCAGCGTTGGACCGGAAACCTTCGCGAAGGAGAGACGTCTAACCTAGGCTCTCGAGGAGAGACAGACTGCTAATTGTCTGATCGCGAGTAGGCGACCAGATATACCTTAAACATACGCGAGGGCGGTTTGTAGATGGATGAACTCTCTCCAATTGTAGGGAATGGAACTGTACCTTTCTTTGTAAATATTTCACAAACCTGTCATGCCTCATCTTCACTAAATAAACGGATATTCTCTTATTCAAGTCGTGTATTTGAGTAAACCAACCCAGCACACCCCACATTTATTTACTAAGAAAATTTGCAACTAATACCAAAATTTTCCGCAACGAGTAAAGATTTCAAGATATTTTCATTTCTAATTTTGAAGAGTTACTAAGAGTGTCAACCAGTAGACAGCAAAGACGGGCCACATTGATGTAAGAATTATTTAATTTTCTCAAAACAATCAGCATACACAGGGGGTAGCGTAATTTGACTTATAAATTTAGACAGGTGACAGTAAAAAGCATTGAAACAATAAATATCCTTAGAACAAGGGGTCTCAAACCTCGTTTTGTCGGAGTAAGTCATAGAAACAGTTATGGAGGGTGGGATGCCTGTGAAATGAAAAGGGGCAATAAGAGGTAAGAATGCATTTATTAGACATAAAACATGCTTACAATAAGAACAATAATTCTCATTTCAACTTCAGAAATGCAACGACAAGTGATTGTCACAGGAATGTTTTGAAAATGTGGCTGCGTAGATCATAGTTCAACAGACACCGACGGTCGAAGGGTTGTCGGACGTGTTTTAGCAAATCCGGTGTGCTGGCGATGTTAGCTGAACCGACGATGATCAAAGATGTGAGGTCGTCGAGTATGGTCTTTGACATCTCATAAACAAGTGATTCCAGGTGGCCTCAATTGAAGAAATCCAAGGAATTTAGGTCCGGGGAGCCTGGAGGACAATCAATAGGTCCGACGCATTCAATCCACTTTCCGAAATATGTAACATGGAGGTGCATATAGAAAAGTGGCCGAAAAAGATGGTGGTTCATCTCCTACCGTTAGTGTTTTTAGTCCTACCAGAAGAAAGGTAAAGTTGCCTACGTGCAGGTTTCTCCAACCCATTTCCAGTGCTCCAAACTCCCGTATTCATTTGGTCACTCCTCTTGTCCTGTTCATCGTGCTGGAAACGGTTACCATTATCGCGAATTTGACCTACCGTACGGGGTTTGCTACCCCATGTTCATGGTGATTTGCCGTTCACATGCTGCCTACTGTCATCCCTCTGAGTTTGTCAGTCGAATTCGTAAATACCTTGTGTAAAGTAATTAATTATTGCTTCGAGTTCTGGATATTAGAAAACGCAGTTGTAAGCCATGAGAAAGTATGAGGGAATATCCTTTCTAAAATTCTGTAACATACACGTTAGGCATTCAGAGCCTTTCGGACGGGATTTGTAGCTGGCCGATTGCACTAGGCGATCAGAAATGCGTGTGCGCACCAAATATTACTTTAACAAAAAAAAAACTGATATTAAGTTTTGCTCTGTATATTAATATTTTATATCTTGCAACAAAGTATTTCTTTTCATTTGTTTTTATTTCGTCACCTGTGCCGTTTAATTTCTGTTCTGTTTTACTCCTATTAAGAATTTTTTTCTTTAACTAATACCTAGAGATTCTTTATTCTAATATTTAAAATTAAAAATTACTTTAGAAAGTATTTATTAGTTAAATGATCAAATCTATTATTAAATATATATTTCTTTTCTTTCAAATGGGATTGCGCATTGGTAATTTCCATTACAGATCTCTTACATTCACTCGGAGCTGGTATTATTGTTTAGTGTAGCAAAGTGAAGTACCAGAGCTCTAAAGAGGCGAAATTGTTCTAGGAATTTTATTTTGAAGAGTGCACTCAAGTCATTCAAACAAGGAACTCTATGGATATTTAACATGCTGCATAACAGTACGACATGGATGCTGTCAACTTTTTGCATCAGGAAAATCCAAACGACTTGGGCCAGTGTCGAACCCTCATAAATGGACGTACAAGGTCAATGCCGGCCAACCAACCGGCAAGCTCATTATGGAAATTCTAGTAGTATTTTAAATGTTATTCATAGTGAAAAAAATTATTAAAAAACAATAAATGTAGTCATCTTTAATACGTAAAAACTTTAAGTTCAAAAACAAGTTTAAGAATCTAGTGTAGTTATTTTAAACATAAGTTATTATTATTGTAGTTTTGAATTTTAATCAAAAAATTATCTTTAATTTTATGTAATTATGTATTTGAATAAAATGATTCAAGGAATAAGTTAATTTTGATCAGAATGTATTACAAGCCATAGATAAGAATGCTTAGATATTTTTTTCTTGAATTTCTAAATATTGTAAGAAAAAATGTATGGCAAAATCTTTTGCTACACAGTTAATAACATATTTATTTATTCATTAATATTTTTGTACTATAAATTGGGGAAAAAAGGTTTTATATAATAATTGTACTTAAAATTAAATAACAAAAAATCTATACCCCAATAGAATAATTTATATCTCTCTCTATATTACGTCATAATCACATGATAACGACAAACACGTGTTTTTAGCTGATTAATTCATAAGCAAATGTGACGCCATAATCATGCAATAAATGCAATCATGTGTTTCTACTTAATCAGGTTATGCGCTTCGTCGTTGCCATCTTTAGCTCTTTACATAAACTTTCGTTTAAAAAGTACATATTTGTCTACAAAATTAATGTCCATAAGTAAGTAAATTTAAAAATACACGAATTAATTTAATTCCTTTTTTTATTTAAACTTTTTCGATTTTTTTTTTCATTATATTTGAGCATTTGTACTTTATTCTGAAATTTGGAATTTTATCTAAATATTTCAAATAGAACAACAAGCAGAAGTTAGTTTATAGTCAGTTTCAAATCATATCGTGAACACGTGATTGTCTTCATCATGTGACCGTCATGAGATGAGCCCATTCCTGTAATTATTTTCTTCTCTTCAAAAGTCTGAGCTTAGCAGTATCATTATAATTATAACTAAGGACTACTGAAACAGAGAAGAATGAGGTTGACATTTTAAAATTGGCTGGATTTTAATCTTTTAGCCTTATTCGAGTAATTAGATTTTCTGAGATGATTAAATGAAAGTTAGAAAGCTTTTATCCCGTTTACTTTTCTAAATAGAAAGAATTATTTGTGGAATGGAATGATTTCTGCATCTACCAAATAACTAGAGTGTCTCAGGAGTTTCAAAACCACTTAACTAATTGCTATTATTTCTGAAAGAAATGTAATTTTTGTCATTTAACAGTTTATTAGAAAATTATAGGTAAGAGCTTAAAATAATGAATTCCTTATTTGTGGATTGACATTTACTTTTTATGTAACGATGAGCTTAAAATTATTTAATCTTTTTCAGGTTTTAAAAATGCTATGGAAGTTGTTTAAGCAATTCTATATGATTTGTTTTAAGGGGGCACACAATTTTTGTCTTTTACACAGCAAACTTGTTTTTATTTATGTGTTTGTATAAAAATATTTATATGAACACGCATTTATATAAACACAAATGAAATACAGGGTGCCCCATAAATAGCGTCTAAACTCTACAATACCAGATTCCTGGTTGAGAGTATATAAGAAATTCCTGAAGAACTGTACCTTTGCCATCCAGGGTTCTTGAGAAAAATACGGTAAATAATAATAATGAATGATGGTCCATGATAGGGCTCCGGTGCATTTCAGTGTTCATGTATCTATTTGGCGAGATATCACATACTATGACAGCTGGATCTAATGTAGTGGGTTCTGTTCTGTGACCACCATGATCACTAGATCTTACACCTTTGGAATTTTTCCCATGGGGCCATCTGAAGGAATTGGTGGAAAAGACAATCATCGCGCAAATGGACTTTGTTATTCGTCTGCATGCTGTTTGTGCTAGTACTTCGGTCGACGTCGCTTGCTACATCGATTGCCCTTGTCCATTCCTGCATCGATATGATTTGTGTATAATCTATGATTTGAAGATTTGTCCTTATAAATATTTGTGAATGCTGCTGTTTGGGTTCAGTACGGTGTTTTATATAGGTTGTGTCATCATACTTTGTTTTTCATATTTTTTTTTATCAATTATGAATTCTACATGTACAGTACTGGGGGGCCTTTTTTATTTACTCCAAACAAGGAATCTAGCTGGGCAGAGATTTTGTTGTATTTTTGGATTCCGTGTACACGTTTCGACCGAAAAACATCTTTTTAAACAAAAATTACTTTAAATCTTAACTTTTAAAAATATTTCAGCATTTTAAAATCCTACTGTTTTTACAAATTTTAGTATTTTTAACATTTTTTTCTAATACCCTTAGAAGTGTTCGTCGTATTTCTGCTGTTGAGATTGGTATCAAGAGCGATATTTTTATTTTTATGATTTTTTTGTGTCGTGACTCTATAAAAAACCAGTAAAAAATAACTTTATCTAACTTCAATGATTTTTTAGAAATAAATATTCACATCCAATCTATTACATGCAAATACAAAACACCAAAAAATATTTCAAAATGTTGTATTTAATTAAAAAAAAACTACCTTAGCATTTCAAATAAACGACAATTGGGACAAATAAAAAGCCATTACACTTTTAAGGGTCTGTAAAATAAATGCAAGAGGGTTGAAAGCAGGCCCTCTTCGTTATATTTTAGGTTTTCGCTTTTCAAAAAAAAGTTAAATAACTGACTAAATAATACAATTAGAGATTCGAAGTTCTGTGTGCATATTAAGAAAGTAGTACTATTAAAATGACGTAACAAAAATACAATATTTAGGCCGTTTTTAGGGTGTTGTGTCTCCTTAATTAATTAAAAACAGTGTCACACCGAATTGCATCTTAGAAATATTAAAATCTCAAGCAAAAAGAGCAATGTATTCAGTTAGCATCTCAATCCGTGAGCTTCACTTTAAATATTCTCAAAGTCCACAAATAAGAAATCATATCGATCTGAATATGTCGACATAAAATCGTCTTAAATAACATAGATTGCTTGTAAGAAAGAAAATTAATCCAACCATGAATTACTTATAAGAAAGAAAATTAATCCGATCATGAATTCTTTTAAAGAATAAAATTAATGGATTCCTTATAAGAAATAAACTAATCAATTTTGGAAAAAGCATATTCTCACTTTTCTTTATAATGTTTTCTGATACTTTACATAGAAATAGAGTGATAAGTTTAAATTATATAAAAGGAGAAAATAAAAACTCGTTTTGCTTACAATATATCAAAACATGTTTTCATGTTGTCTCTTTAAAAGCAATAAGTGATAATTATACATGTACTTACAAAAAGGGAAGTTGACTTAAAGAAAAGCAAATGTTTACCCTTGAGCAGTTCCTTCTCCATCTATCTTACCAATTTTACTAAAGACCCTCGAGAAATTTTCATTCTCAGTCTTTCTAAAATTAACTAATAAATTTACGGAATTATTCATACTTTATTTTATACTTAGAAAACTTGGGCTTCGAGAACAAGAATTTAATGCATTACTTATTATCAAAATATAATGTTTACACATTATGAATGTAAATTTGATATTCTATTCATAACATACTTGTGCGATGAACTCCTTTGGTAATTAGGTGTTATAACTTAAATAAAAAATGTTAAGATCATATTCTATTGAAAAAGATAAACGTATTAAATGAAAGTATTCGCAAATAAAGAGGAGATTTCACTATGTAAAGAGTAAACACTACGTAAATGGTAAACATTAGACAGATTGAAAGTTTTTTTTTTAAAGTAAACAACATGTTTACTGATTTTTGATACTTCATGTGTTAGGGTAACTGGATCTTGACTCGACATTCCACAGGCGAAAAAACCGTAAGAGATTTCATGCGTAGGGTATCTGATACCCAAGGATGTTTACATTACCGTAAAATTTGAATACAAAGTTGAAAATGGAAGAAAAGTATGAAATATAATGCGTTTATTACACTTTTCAGAAGTAATTTTGTTCTGGATTTTTTATTAAGACATTCAGTACATTTTATATACACTCTTTTAATCTTCATTGCGAGTGAGTGCTATGCTTTCACTGGATCTTAATTTTATTTTTATTTTCGTAGAAGCATTGATTGCTGGTTTCTACATTCTTCTGTATATCGAAATCCAGAACACTTCAGAAATCAGCGTCTGGTTCGAGGTTTAGTAGGTGTTTTCAAAATATTTTGCACATTTATCATCACAACGTTCAACAACACAAAAAAGTATTGCCATAGGCTAATAATAACATTTTCGAGACATTGAATATAATGTGGTAATTTTATCAATTACTATATTGGCTCCCTCGGTTAAATTAAGGAATATATTATTTCAGATTTCAACCAAACCTGATGTTGACGATACTGCAGATGAATGAATTGTATCACCACCATGTATTGTTGAAAGCAGAAGACAATTCCAATTTTCTTGGTTATATGCATATGAAGCAATTGTTGTATCTTTTTAAAACCAAACATATAGGAGTAAACTTTTCTTGTCTTTAAATTAAAAATGTTGAAGTTTCTTTTTTATTTTCTGTTGTTGTTCCAGCGAAAGTTTTTTTTTCTTCAAAAGCTCATCTGAAAGTGGATAAGATGTGCACCAGTTGTGTTTTAAAATTACGTTCTTACCAAATGTTTCTGTGTCTCTACATGTAAGCTATTTATATTCAACAGTGTCTTCCTCTTCTAAATCTGGATCGATTTAAGTGAAAGAATCGTAGTTGCTTTTATACACTTCATTATTTGATTCTTCCTCATCATCTCAATGCAAAGGTACTTTTTTAATTCGAAAATACTGTAGTGCTATGTTAAATACTGTATCTATTAAATTACTTAAATATCACATTTTTTCAACATATAATTACAATAATATTTATATTAATTGTGCAACTACTTAATAAAAATTATTAAAAAAACATTTTTTTTGCTGACCCAAGTAGGAATTGACTGATTTTTTTTTATATTACATGTTGATATTTAGTCTGCTACAGGTATGTTTAGTAAGTTTAATATATTTTAAAATGAATATACACAAAAATAATCTCAATTGAATGCATGACCAGGGGAAAAAATTGATGTTTTCTTACCTACACATCAGATAAAAATAATTGTCACGATCAACTAAAATATTAATTTCTGAAAAATCATTATGGTTTATATAATTATCCCACTTATATATAATAATCAATGTCAAAGTAGGGAAAATAAATCAAAGAGATTGTCTTACTTAAATAAAGCTAGAGAAGTAAAACAATAGACAAAAAAGTACGTACAAGCAACAACAGAATTTATAAATGGAATTGACGAATGTAAGTTAAAAAATAAACATCTAGATAATAACCCTTTTTAGGCTTTTACACATGGTAAGACATGAGTTTCCTTTTAACCCTACTTTCATGCATTTCCTTAATTGGTATTTAATTCACAGAAGAAATCAAAGGATCAGGAAGAACTCTTTGAAATGATGCATTGTAACTTTTAAATAATTATGTCATAATGTAAGAAAACGTGTTATCAAATGAGTGTGCCAGGCCTGGTTTTTTATCCAATGATATCACACAATAAGAAATGATATAAATCATTTTAGTTCTGTAATCAATGTGCATTGTTCTGTACAAATATTTTTAAGGAAGAAAAAATATTTTCCAGGAAAAATATAAAAGTGACAAAAGAAAAACAAACTAGAATCTGTTGGAACTTTGTTGTGAAGCGAAAGAGCCTCTAAAATCTTCGAATGTTCAGAATTATTTATGTAGTGAATGTAGACTTTATTTTTGATTGTTTGTTTTTGTGATTTTAATCAAAATAGATAGATATTTTATTCATGTACTTCTATATTTTCATTTATTAAGTTATTCTATTCATCTGTACTCTTATAGGAGGGAAGCGACTCACTCATTACAAGATCTCCTGAACTATTAGACTCACCGACTTGATATTTGGTAAGTATGCTACTTTTGTCAAGTACTGATTCTCTAAGAATAGGGTTTGTAAAAGTCGACTTCCAAGGTGTGTTGCGATGGCGTAAGAGAACAGAATTTTTTTGACTAATCAAACTTGAAATGTTGTAAGCCCGTTAAAAGGAATTTTGCAAAAATCACCTCTGAGGCTTACGGGGGCGTAAAAGAAATGTGTACTTCCTTTTCAGAAATTCATGTCTTGTCCTTTTTATACAAGGAAATAAGGCTGCTGAGATATTTTTCAGTATAATATACTGCTTAATGCAGTTCTTCTCAAACTTTTACTATTGCGACCCAATATTCAATCATAATTTTCATCGCACCCTCTTCCATTCAATAACTATGCATTAAACTCGATAATACGATACTCTGACGCTAAAGCTACTGTACGACTTTTACTTCGTAAGTGTCACCGAAGTATAGAAATGGCTTGCTCAGCCAGTGCGTAAGTTGGCCCAGACGTATATATACATGTTCCCGAAGTACGGCATTTTCTGTTCAGTGCTATTCATAAAATTATTCCAAAGGCTTTGAATGCAGTAAAATGACCTTGACAAAATTACAAAGGATTTACTTATTTCAGAAGATTTTCTTATTTATTCCCTTTCTCCGTCACCTAATACACCGCATATGTTTGCATACGTGCAAAACAGTGACATTAGGGAGCGAATCATGTAACTTTTAATAGGCAGTTAAGGGATTAATTATAAACTGCACAAATTATCTAGATATGTGTTAATTTTTGCATATAACTTTAAGTATAAATATGACAATCCAGTGGGGTCACTGGAAATTGTTAAACTTGTTCTTAACTTAGTATAGTTAAATTAATTGTAAAACACATTGTTTGGTTCTGATACAATTTATAAATGTATTATATCAGCGTAAAAGTTTTTTTTATCTTTTATTATATCAGAATGTATTTTGTTTGTTTATTTTGAATAAATTAATAAATTTTTTTCAAAATAGTCATTTGGTTTCAATTTTTCAATATGCTTGTGTCCCCCTCATGCTGCTCTGGGGGGGGGAGGGGCCCCACAGTTTTAGAATCACTGGCTTAATAATAGCTCATGAATATGAATAATTTGTAAACAGTATGTGTATTTATTCAAGTATCATTATAGAATTCCCAGCGAAATGGGTGGAGAACGGCTAGTTTATTAAGCATTTTTCTACATTTTATTCATTTTTGATCCCTTAAAAAAAGAAACGAAACATTTTTTAAAAAGTTTGTTTATGTAACCGAGTGTTCACTGGAGAGTTCAAAGTTCACATATTCTTAGTTCAAAACATTTGGAATAGCAGTCGCTGCAAAGCCACAAAGCGAAACAGGCAAATTAGTACATTTGTGCCACTGGTTATTCGTTTCGGTGTATACATTCACTTCATCAATAGCCCCTTTCTTGTACGAGCTCAAACCTCCAAGGGCAAATAAAGACCTCCCTGAAATTATAAAGAATTCAAATTCATATAAGAGAGAATATTTATATAACAAAATTTTAAACAAATCAGTAAGCTAAACATCGTTGTATATTTTTTAAATATTAGTTATGAGTAATGTTATGTACTTTGCTTATTAGAATGATTCTGATACATAAAGTAAATTTAATACTTCATGTTAAACCACAACCCAATTCCGTCAAATTTAAGGAGGTCGCCAAATGCCTTAATATGCAGCCAATAACGGAAAACAGTTCCTCACATTTTCAATTGGAGAGAGTTCTTTTCATTTAGCAACACTCACACCACCTATTATTTCTCTACATCTCAATGTCATTGAGAATATTTGTGGCATGTCGAGGCACCGTGTTAAAGTATTCCTGCTGAATTAGGCTCAATTAAAGGATAAATTAATTATGGACTTGGGTAAATTTAAGATAATTATTCAAAATCATATTGGTTGCAAGAATACTGAAATGAAAGCTGTATTTAAAGCATGGAGTGATGTTATAGAATATAAATAAGTAAAAAAAGAGAATTCTACATTTTTTTGTTGGTTTATGTTAATTTTCTTTACTTTTATTCAAAAAGTGCCGTTTACAAATTTCTTTAAACATTTATAAAAGAAAATGTTTTTAAATTAAGTTTTAGTAGATATAAAATATGTCAGTTATTGTAACTTTAAAATAACTAGTCTTTTTAAACACACGTTGATTGTGCAAAACTTAAATAATTCGTTCGTTTCAAACTAACTAAATTTTGGTAGCTGAGCAATTTGCAGACACAAGAAGTCTCCAAAGGTGGAAGAGATTTCATTGGTGGTACTATCTAGGAGTGGCTTCCACTACCAAATTGTGACGTTTGATTTTTATTCATTTTAAACTCTCGTTGGATGCTAAATATCACCGTGATTTAATTTAGCCGAGAGTACCAGGGCCAAATTGATACTCAAGGTTTTTTTAACATGCCACATAATCAGATGATATGTATGCCTATGATTTTCTAGTCCAGAAAATCTGTAGACTCTACCCGAGATTGAACCCGCAACCTTGGACTTACGAGGTCTGCACACTACCTCACATCCACAAAGCCAACAACAATACTTAAAACATTTTTATGACACTGGACCCTTTCGGTGTATACATGCCTGATTATAATCTAACAAATGGAGAATAAAATGTCGTCTTAAGTGCATCTGTGTCACTTTAACATTTAAATAAAAATTGATCAATAATACGAGGTACTTTTCGAAAATGGCGTCCTTTTTCTTTTTAAAAAAAGGTAATACTTTGCACTAGGAGGGAAAAAAACAGCTATTATAGATATCATCCATTACTGGTTTCATTAGAAGGAGCATCATCGTAAGAGAAATTACACATGCAAAAAGCGTCGACAAAGAGAGAGCAGTAGCAGACCGGTGTGCCGGAGGTTGTTCGAGTACAAATTACAAAAGCAAACAGATGCAGGCTGACATTATGGTTGCCAATGAAAGTGCATAATGCTATACGGTGTAAATGGACAAGCCAGACTACACACCTACCGGCCATGCATAGTGAAGAAATTAATTTTTTATCAAATAAATGTTTGTTAGTGTTGCATGATTAGGAAGGCAAACTGTGAAGAATGATGGCCGACGGCAGCATTCTTCGACATTCGCGAATGAAAACAACATTACCCCATAAAGCTTTCCCCTGTCCCTTGCATTGAATGTCACAATCACGGGATGTAACTTCTGAAACATTGTTGAGATAGACCTGGATGCGTAACACGTCAGACGTCACAATCACTCCACATTCACGAATGAAAACAACATTGTCCCATCTGACTTTCACCTGTCCCTTGCACTGGAAGTCGCACCAACAAGGGATGTAACTTCCGAAACAATTCTGAGGTTGTAGGGAGAGGCTGCGTAACAATTCCTGGTATCACAGGACATTGGGTTTACCAGAATAGTTTATTCAAACTGATTACACGGTATAACAAATATCGCACAATGTCGATGGCGACAGAGTTGAAAAATGATAAAGGATGTGCAGTTCGTTATGTAATAATGTATTTGGGCGGGGGTGGCAATAAAGTTTTCATATAAAAAAACGACGGAACTAAATTTGGAACGTTCCTCTTACACAAAGAATAAGAAAGCGAATTTTCTATGTAATAAATGTCACTCTCTCTCTTGTTTGATTAGTATAATTTTAATCTATACAATCAATTTTACTTTTTCCAAATACCCCTCCCCCCATTCATTAATCAAATTTGCTTATGCCAATATGCTAAGAACTGAGGTAGATATTATTTCTTCTCTTTTTACTCGATGTTTTTAAATACCAAATATTATAGAAGATAATGTTGATATTTACATGGTAAGAAAAATTAAATTTACATCCCCATGCTTGTATATAGTCGTGCAAAAATTTTAATTTGGAATGCAGCAAAGATGGCTGTAGGGTTTATTGCTGAGTTTAATTACAATCACTTTACGTTTCAATTAACTTTCTTACAATGTTCTTGGAGAAGAATTATTTTGGTTTTTCTTCATATATTTTGAGTGGTGCTGTTTAATTTCTTAAATATCAAGGGGAAAAAAATTTTCTGTTTCCTGAACTTTCGGAATATATATATATATATATTTAATTTGATTTAGAATGGAATATCAAAACATTCATATTTTTAATAAATCAAAAGTCCACTGTTACTTGTATCCCCGTTCAGATTTTATATTCTTCCAATTTTGAATATGCAAAGCTTCCCAAGCATTCGTGCTGACTTTCCGTACGCTACCGGTCTCGCTTACCTATAGGTCTTACTGTGTATCATTTATGATCAACATAACTCATAAATGATATACAGAGACTCCTTTTTAATAAATTCTAACAATGAAAATGTAACATATTTTGGAATAAATTTATAACTAATTATTCACACACATGGATTCCATATTAGAGAGATACTAACCAACAGCTGCGGCTCCGACAAAATGGCGTGGATCCATCATTGGAGTAATCGTTTTCCAAGTCCTTTCGTCTTCTTCAAAATAAATAACTTCATCTAAACTGTTGAGGTCATCGGAATAAATGTCGGAATCAGCGTAGGAAGTGCCTCCCATGATGAACACACGATTCATGCATTCCACTGCACCTATGAACGCCCGAGGATAAGGCAAGCTTGGAATGTTTCGAATCCATCTAAATGTTTTGAAAAAATGATTCAAGAGAGTAAACAAGGATATTATGTACTATGTATTAAAATTCTTTTTCGGGGAGGTCCGTTTGTTTAAAATTGTATGTTATATTGTAATTCATAAGGTTTACAGTTACCTCTATCATGAAGATATCTTCATTTAAAAATGAATTAACCCGGGATCTGTTACGCGGGGAACATTGTAACGAAATCTTTAATTCTGGGGAACTGCATACTTTTGTTACAAATGACCTTATCAGTATCCTCCAATATGACACTCTTCATGTAAACTAAAATGTTTTTGTCACATTACTCTATTTTTGGACGAATTGCAAGCTTTTTCTTACAATCTTAGGGTACTTGGTGTGATTAAATTTCCCTCTCTACCACTTGTTTCCAAAATATTTTCTATGAACTGAAAGACATAGTTTTTGATTGCTATATTGAATGAATAATTATGGTTTATAAATGTAACTGAACATAATTTTGAAAATAAATGGACCTCTGCAATCTATATTGGATGTGAAGTTGAAACTGATCAAGAAGAATTTCATGACATATTGGGTATTAATCCTGTTAGCGACAGCAAATTTGAAAAAAGTAATGAACATAAAAACGTTTGAGATAAAAGGAAAGTTTTCAAATTCTACCTAAAAAATTTCATCAAGAAATATATGAAGCCACAAGTACACTGCTCCCTGTCAAAAAGGCACAAGCGAGTAAAAGTTCTGCATACAATTTGTCGATCATCAAAGGACAAGAAAACTATGATAACTTGAACAAAGTGTGACAGTTTTGCCTGAAAATATTATTCATTTAATGTTAACGTAAAGTTCATGTGATGTGTATTCTTTATTAATTTCACGCACATTTGAAAGATTTTAGTTCAGTTTAATTTTGTTTTTTTCTCAAATTGTCAAAGAAAATTTTTAATTCCTTTAAAGTGTGTAAAAGTGTGCTTTCTCTTAACTAAATTACTCACTAGAAGTACGATGTTTATCATGTACAATAAAAATGAATATAAAAAAAAATTGGGGGGGGGGTGACACAGTCACTTCGTGTAACCACTAACTTAAGTACCGAGAGCGTGCCTGTTCTCGATTTAATTGAGGAATTTCAATGAAACTGATATATTGTATGTATTTGCTTTATCTAGGGTTATTGATTTTGAAAATATCTCGTGTTTTCTCTTTATTGTTTAGCCAAAAACCTGCATTTATAAAATTTTTTTACCGTGTTTTTATTAACTCGCTTTCTTGTCTGTCCGGGTGGAATTTTGTAATTAATTTTAAACTAACTTCACGATGAGCTAGAGATTTGAAATTTTGATCTTAGCTCAGAAGTAGATGACAATGCATGAAACTGTAAGAAAAAAGTTTTAATCTCAAAGCCGGGCCCCTATTACGACAGGGGCCCCGTAACTCCAAAACTTACGCGAATTTACAAGAACAAAGAACATCTGCTGATAGCACGCGTCGAGTTGCATCTACGTATTCGATATCATGTCTCTGTGGTCAAAGAGGGGCCCGCAGGTTACCTTGTTTTTATTAACTCGCTTTCTTGTATGTCTGTCCGGGTGGATCTTTGTAATTGATTTTAAACTAACTTCTGGATGAGCTAAGGGCTTGAAATTTGAAGCGAATGGCATTGCAAGAAAATGTGAAAAATGAAGAAAACCGAAAAAAAAGCGAGAAATATGAAGAAAACGAAAAAGACGAAAACAACAACAACAAAACCCCAGCAGAAATAAAAAAAATGAAGAAGAAGAATTACTAACACTACACGATTAATATTTTTACCCGATTCAATGTAGCTTTGACTAGCTTCTGTATTGATATGTTTGTTTCTTCGATAAAATTTCATAATCGATTTATAACTAACTTCTCGATCAGCTGCATACTAGAATATAGCTCAAATCTAACTGACATATGAACAGAATATATCGGCTTTTTTAAAAATTTTATCGAAACAAACCTTTCAAGAATGGAATGTAAAAATAAATGCTCCCCCTTTCCTTTTCTTATTTAAATGCCGAACCGGCAAGACATTTCATTTGACAAGAATGATCGTATGGGCAGCCATCGCCAAGCTCTAAATCACTAAGGAAGAAACATCAGATTTAAAATTTTAACAAACGGATTTGACATTGATTGTTTTTAATACTTGAATATGAGTTTTAAAAAAAATATTTTCGCTTGATTCGTTGTTTTATTTCTAAAATAATAATTGAATAGTTTGATTTATTACTGGTAAATAGATATGACGTTTTTCTATTTCAGATATAACCAGAAGAAATTGAAATTTATCCCATGTCTCTGAAATTAGATCATCAAAGTATTTAAAATCAATTCAAAAATTTCATTCACATAAACATAAAAGTAGAAAATAATAAAATAAAAAAATAATGTACCACGTTTTCATAACGGACTAAAAAGTATAAAATAATTTATCTAAGCCTTATGGAGGATGAAACCACATACGGATTTCTAACTTTTCTAAATTATTTTGAAAATTCGTACTTCGTAACTTAAATATAGCAATATTAAAATACCTGTAAGGTTGTAAATGAGAAACATGGGGCGCACGTAACACATAACTACATATAAAGAGGGTAGAGGTAGCTGTTAATATAAGAACTTAATTATTGGTTCACATTATTTGCGGTGCAATAAAGTTGTTAGTTGAGCTATTAATGCAACAATTATCTGCTGCACGCCCCATGTTTATCGCCTTACCAATCCTACAATTATTTTAATAGCTATAAAAAAGTTGCCAAGTATGAATTTTCAGGATAATTTAGAAAAGTTAGAAATCCGTATGTGGTTTATCCTTCCTCGGGATTAGAGAAATTATTTTATACCTATTAGTTCGTTATATAAAAACATGGTACATTATTTTTTTTAATTTTTATTATTTTCTGTTATTGTAATACATTTCTTAAAACTATTTTACATACAGTCGGAACCCAATTTAAAGAACCCTTATTTAACGAAAATTTCGCAATTTTATTTTATTTCTTTTTCTCGGATATAAATAAAGGCAAAAACCTCAATTTAACGAATAGTAAACCTTGAATCAACGAATTTAGATTGCTGAAAAACATTTTGTATTAATTTGTGTTGAAAGAAATTGGGTATCGTTTTTTCAAATGACATTTTTGCCCGGAACAGAAAATGTTTTGTCCCGAACGTAAGAAATTTCGACGGGAAAAAGTGTGCAGAATGTTATTTGATTTTATAGGTGCCTACGAGTCATGAGTGCTACTTGTCGTGTGAGTTTTGAGTAGGAAAGGAAACTTCTTTCTTACCTCATTCCACTCCACAACGCTGCAGATATTTCAAGATTTTAACGATTATGTTACATCTGATAACCGAATACCTACTTGTGCAACTGAAATTCAGGAAACTGTCGATTTGACAAAACCAAAGAATAGCAATTACGATACTAAAATGATTATGAAACTCTTATGAAACCTGTTATGTTTTCTAATGCTTAACATTCTTTGGAAAACCCAGCAGGATGTAAACGACGAAGTTTTTTCATCTTTGCATTAAGGTGTCCGACTACCCTAAAATTGTAAATTTTGCCAAAAACTGACAATTTTTTTTTTTTATGATTTTGTTTTATAGGTCTTTTCATTAGTCTTAAAAAATACCAAGTTTACTATTTCCCGTTCACTAGAACAAAAACATTACAAGTACTTTAGTAGAAGCAAGTGCCATTACTTTAAACAAGTTACGTTTTCCATAAAATGTTTTTTTTTTTTGAAAATGCTCAATGGGGTTAGCGATTGCTCATAAAGTCTGAGAAATAATTAATTTTTTTGTGTGTGTTATGTATAATAAGAAAAGTGTTTAAACCTCCAGATTTATCCTTAATGTCTTATTACAAAATTTACGGTCCCTTATGTTAATGTAATCACTGATTTTTTAAGCCATTTCATATAATAACTAAGATAAATCTCTCTAGTTTTTGTAAAAATTAAAATATCTATTATCCAGAAGGTCATTTAAAAAATGAATAACGTAAACCATATCTCCATTTTTTTAAAGAAAATGTTGTCGCAAGTAGTCGAATACCTTAAGTCTAAAAAACTATTTCTAGTCAGGAATTTTTTTATAAATATATTCAAACATCTATCAGTTAGTATTTTAAAATTTTCGATTATATGTTGCGTACTGATTCACTATTAGTATTTTTAACCGTTGGAAAATAAATATCTGCAATTTCTAACAGCGGATATTTTTTGTGTTTGCTTGTAGAATTTCTAAATGGTAAGAGCAAAAAAATTGTATTTTGTTTGAATCCCGATTTAACGGACCATGTGTCCGATTCCGATGAATTTGTTAAATCGTAGTCCTACTCTACATGCGTTAATTCAAACGACACTCATATCAAAAAATTTATAGATTTATACATTTTGGAAAATTATGGTTCCGAACTTAGATACCTTAAATTGAATTAATGTAATATATGGGACAGTCTATTACTAAAAATTATGCGCACAATTGTGCTTAAAATAGCTTAACATGATTTGAAAATAGAAATGTTGCGTATTTTTTTTTTTAAATTACAGAAAAAATATCTTAACTAAAATTTTAAAGTCCTTGTTTTATAAAATATGAATTTCAAATAATTTTTCCATTAAAAATTAAATATATGTGGAATTCCTAGATTTAAATCTATTTTGCACGCGTATAAATCTTTATATGTCAGTTGAAATCTTAACGTAACAGTAAATGAATGAAGTTCATACGGCCATCATAGTCACATAACTAAAATTCCGAATTTCTAGGCAATGAGTTCGTAAATTCATGTGACATTATAGTTACGTGATAAGAGCAATGACAGAAGTGTCTTCAAACCCTCAGCTGTAGCGTTTCCCCGTTTTCAACTTTGGCTTTTTACATTAACATACCTTTCAAAAGTGTATATTTGTCAACAGTAATAATGTATATAGGTAAACAAAATGTTTTTGATTAAAAAGTATATGTATAATTATTAATTTTTAGGGGACACAGTACGATTCAATTATCCAAAATCGGTTAAAAATCAAATTAAATTTTTTAGTCTAAATTACTCTTAATATACTTTTCTATAGCCTCACAAAATTTGAAAGCTCTAAAATTAAAATACATACAATTGTAACAGATTTTACGTTCGTTTTTATTCACATCCTGGCATATCGAAATTTTAAACTTAGAGAAAGATAAGATTTTTTGTTTGTCTGCATATAAAATGCTAAGGCTTTTTTTCTATTGTGCCTAATATTTTGATTTTTTTACCTGTTGATAATAGTACGTGTAACAAAAGTTGGTATGCATTTTATTAATTAAAAGCTTTTATTTAACTTACAATGTATGTATGTATGTATATTATGTATGTATGTATGTATGTATGTATGTATGTAATTTGTTCGGGTGGAATCTTGCAACTCAATTTTGAATCTGATATCTTCATCTCATTGAGCTGAAATGTTGCATACACGTTTAGTTTGGATGACAATGCATGTTTTGACCATTTATATTCCGATATTTTAATTAATTACAAAGATATTACATAAAAACGTTAAACTAGTTTTGAGCGCCAACTTCGATACATCTGCATTGTTGTAATATTGTTATTGTTACAACAATGACAAAAGTTGGCGTCGAAAATCAGTTTTCAGCTAAACTGGAATTTCATAAGTTGCGCTATTGACTGTATTAATTAATTTTGTCTAAAAAATAATTACATTTCTAAAACGTAAAAATAATCTAATTTCTACAACGTATGCAATTTTTTACAAATTTCTATCTATTTTCTTGGATTTAAATTCAAAACAAAAAAAAGTAGAGCTATTTTTCAAGTAGATTGGTCCACTGTATACTTTTTTCAACGCTGCTAAGTTAAACTGAGATGGAGTATTTTAGAAATTCTTTAAAAAATTTATCTAACTTTAATCTATGAAACTCAGACAAAAAATAATTACAGAATCGGAAAGATCATTTATTTCGTCCCGATACGGTATAATGTTTTTTTACAAAATAATAATATTTGTATTCCTTACGAATTTTTTTTTAAATAAGACAAAATCGATGCGTTTTTATAAAAATAATGTCTAAATTGTTTCGAATGAATTTTTTTAAATGAATCGACATTCCATACTAAAACAGCTCATGCTTTGCTTTTTAAAATCAGTCAATTAAAAAATAAAATGGCAAAAACTTTTTTTTTTACGATTTTTCAAAAAATACTCAACACTTTAATTAAACATTGAATAACTTCGTCATTTATGAAGAAAATCTCATAAAACTTTTTTTCGTGTGTAGGACAATATTACCTAAGATCTGTACGAAGATTGAAAAAATTGCTTAAAAATTACGGATTTAAGAAAATATTATGTTTTTCATCTAGTACCTTTTTTGCGAGAATTCATTTAGCTAGACTGTTCGAAAATAACCGGAAAACACCTAGCAACAATGATTCATTGAATGAGATGAACAGACTGAGAAACCTGTCCAGTGATAACTAAAAATGAAATATGAATTAAAAGTAAAAAAAACCTTTTTTAAAACAAGCTTTTATTTAAACGCGCTAAAAAGAATAAAATAAATTTTTCTTTAAAACTTTTTTTACTATCAACTTATAACGTCATTACACAATTATATGATATAAAAGCTTGTCGCGAGATTTACCTGTGTAGATAAACAAGTAAAATAAATAACTTGACCTGATTGATTTTAATTTTTAAAAATTCTTAACTAAGTAAATACGAGTACTTAAATCTCGCGACAAGCTTTTATATCATATAAATTGTGCAATGACATTATAAGTTGATAGTAAAAAAAGTTTTAAAGAAAAATTTATTTTATTCCTTTTAGCGCGTTTAAATAAAAAAGTGTTTTTAAAAAGGTTTTTTTTATTTTTAATTTATTTAAATCAAAGCTATACTTATTTTTAAAAAAAATTAATTGAACTCAGAATTTGAGCATTTCTTAAGGAATTTTCAATAAGCATTCATAAAAAGAAGTATTGTACAGATACCAATCACATTACCGCAAAACACATGCCAATTTTTGGTATACACAGTTTGCTGGACTTGTTAATGAAATTTCATGCGTGTATGTAAATTTTTGTAGGAAGAATAGTATTTTAAAATCCCTTTAGAAATGTTTCCCTAAAAAATTAAATGCCTAGCTTTTTTTTTGAAATTTCGAGCAGAAAATCTGTTTTACATAGTATACACACATAGGAGGCAACCAAAAAAATTTGCAAATTCTTAAACTAATATTTTGGAAATTCTTAAAACGTGCCATGTCCCTTAATTTTGAAAAACCTTTCGAACAATTGAAAACTTTTTGAAGATTACTTTGACATATTTACCAAATTATCAAATATGGAATTCTATCTTATTTTTACAACAAGCAGAGTAAAAAGTTCTGGTTATAAGCAAATTCTGAATTCAATGGAGAAGATCCGAAGGCATTTGTCATGCGATTGTCATGAATTTAGCCCGTTCTTCCGAGTTATTTAAAATTACAGCATTTTTTTCCATACTTTCTGTAGTTTTATGCAGAGTACCAAAATGTAAATGGTAGATTGATTTTCGTTTTTCAACTTCTGCTATTATTCACTATCTCCCTATATCTCGTTCGAATTTTGAATCATTAATAAAATACATTTCAAAGCGCTCAATTGAGATAAAATTTTATATACACGACTATTTTGGATAGCAATACGGTACTTTCATTATAACTAATAAAAATTAATTGATTAAAACTAATTATTTAAAGAATTAAAAATGTAGTCACGTTGGTTTCATTTTTAGCGACTTGGGCCAAAACTTTCAAGAATTTTTTTTCTCACGTTTTAAAGCATTCAGTTGAACTGAAATTTGATACACACGATTGTTTTGGCTGGCAATATGATACTTAAATGATAACTAATAAAAATAAATTCCTCTTTATATTGTTATTGTATCATATGTATATATATTGTGTGTGTATTTATTTTAAATGTAATTATTTCATTAAACGTAACTAAAATAAAATTTTCTCTTTGTTGTTCTAAGTAGGAATTGACTTAATTTTTTTATATTACTTATTTATTTTTATGGTTATATTAGCGCAGTTTTTTAACGTATTTCAGGCAATGTTCAAATTAAGACATGTTATATAATTAACTCACGATCACTCGCGCGGGGTGCTGTGTACACCCAGCAACAAGAAGCGCTTCCTAGAATCCCACAAAGAATGCGCAGAACCACGATTTTTTCTATAGCTGTACATTTTGGGTCAATGAACCTTCAGGCCTGATGCACAATCACTCTCACTCGGACGATTGAAACATATTGAACTTCAAAAGTTTATCTGGGGTGCTGAGAGCACCCCGCGAGTGATTGAGTTATATTTTCGTACTCGAAGCATCTAAAATAGGGTAAGTGTTTCACTCTTTCCGTTAATATTTTATTTTCAAATATATTAATATGCATGTATATTTTATATATTTTATTTAAAATTTCAATAATTGTAGTATAAAAATAATATAAAACTTAAAAATAATTGTAAAATATTATTTTTAATTAAAATTTTTTTAAACGTTTTTCAGAAATTACGGCAAACATTACATGGGAATGGGAGCAACAGGGACTCGGTCGTCTGTTAGATACTGTATCGACAGATTCTGAGGATGAACTAAGTGATTTCGAAGACTGTGTAATTTCAGAAGAGCACCTTATTAAACAATCTGTTTATCTCATAGATACGGCACAAGAATTGGAAGAAACTTTGAGCAAGAAACAACAATAAATTCACGGAAATAAATAATTGACAAAAAATTCAAAAGAAGCTTTACTGATACAGAAAATAGTAAAAAGAGCATTAATTCACAAAAAAGGGGCCCTGCACTGTTTGTCCACGGGTAAAAGATGTAAAAACCAATTGTGTTTGCCTTCAATGTAAAACAAATATGTGCTTAAAGCATATGAATACAGTCTGCTCTGAATGTTTGGAAAATGATTAAAATTTTTTTTTTCTACTTTCTACTATACTTAACATTAATTACAAAGTAAGTTTATCACTGGAAAAAAACGTTTTACTTGTGTTTTATGAAAAAAATATATAATTATATGTTTTAAAATGAAAATTTTGTAGGTTTAGTTTAAATTTATATTAGTCTTATTTGTGAGCAATAAATTTAATAATTTATTTGCATAATACAAAAAACATCTTGTACTTTATAAATATGTATCATAATTGATTTATTGATATTTTTTTCATCCTTTAATACACGTGTTAAAATTGGGTGTTCTCTACACCCCGCGAGTAACGACGGTAGCAAAAACAGGCGCGAGTGACCGCGGTTTAATTTGCTTACAAAATAACGAAAAATAAAAAAAAATCTTTATATTTTATTTTCTATTTGCGACATTAAAGAAAAAAACTTACTCTCTCATTTGAGGATCGTAACATCTAACTTCATGAATGAGACTGATTTTCCCTCTGCTTTCCGACATGCCTCCGATGACCCAAACCTGGCCATGGTGTGAACATACCCCTGCACCCATGGTAGGATAATCCAAAGAATCAACTATTGTCCAGGTGTTCGTTTTTGTATTATACACCTCTACAGAGTCAAGCATTCTGAAACACAACAGTAATGAAAACTATGTGTTCAAACCACAACATTATTTAGAGATATTAACGTTAAAATAAATTTTAAAAATAGCATTTTTGAAAACGTAACGCAAAGAAGAAGTGTTGATGTTTTCTAAAGCAATCCCCTCGGAAAGTAATATATTGATTAGGATTAAAAATAGGAGTTTTTTTTTCTTTTCCTACAAGAAACATTTTTCATATGGACATTGAAATAAATATGAAATGGGAAAAAGTTTTTTAATTTGCAACCAATAAACACTGGGTTGTTCGAAAAGTTCGTACTGATCTTTGGTACGTGGCATAAGAACAGGTTTGTGTGAATATATAAAAAAATGATTGGAAATAAATGATGTGTTTGCTCGTTCTTAAAGACAATAATTTAGGCATGTTATTGAAAAAGTTTGGTAATGATATGCTGTTATTAGTGTTACACATCGGGAACAAAAGAAAAAAGTGTGCTTTTTAGCCACACACTTATTATTCTGAAAAAGCAAATTGCTTCAGAGTGGCCAATAAAATACCGTATATGACGTAGGTGATGTAGTTGAATGAACTATAAGTAAATAGTTTGCTAGGTTTAAATTCAGACATTCCCAGATGGGTTTTCCACCACAGAAATGGACCAGATTAATATACCGATAGAGAACAATGCCACAAGTATTAAAATATAGAATCCATGATCATTTTGTGAATCCTGTCGACATAAGTCATTTTGATGTCTGGATTCGCTACCATTTAACATTGAAAAATTTAATGAATCTCATTTCTATTTCCGATTCACTCTATCACCATAACAAGAAAATAATTCACCAGAGATTTCAACCCCCTAACAGAGTTTCAAAAAAACAGCCCAATATTCAGCATGCAGAAACAACAGAAATCCATAAAGATCTGACCAACGAATGGGGTTCATCTTCCGCACCAGAAGTGCCATCAACTGATGTTGCTGTTTCAGATGTGCAACCATCTTTAGCTAAGTGACTGACTCTGAGACGAGGAGTCCACTAATTCCAGAGAGACCGTTTCCTAGGAATTCCGGGAGAATCAGGTGACCTCCCGAGAGACTTGTTCTTTAAGGAAGGAGGATATGTGTGGTGCATTTAGCTGTGTGTGTGTGGCAACCATTTAAAGACTAGTAACTGTAACTGAATGGAAGCATTCCGTATATAAATGTTACGCCAACTATTAGAATGTATATAATGAATCTGTAGATATTAGTGTTTTGTACTGTACCCGTGAATATCGCAATTAAACTAATTTAAAAAGTAATATGCATCTAATTATTTTGAAACCCTTAAACATAATACAAGTATTATCAACCGATACTTTTATAACTTTCCCAACGAAAATCTTTCTACTATGGAACCATGAAAATATTTTCTGTCAAATATAATAGTGCAATATAAAAAAAATTAAGTTACTCAGCTGTTAAAGATATATAATATATAAAGTAAACATTTTGTAGCATTAAATCAGAGCTTAATCGAAACATTAAAATCTCCTTTTAAATCTTATTTCTTACACTCTTTCTTTCAAAGAATTTCAATAATTTAGAAAAGTATCTAAAAAAAGAATTATTACAGTCTTTCTTTCCTTTGCGGATAGCTTCAATGAAATAAAAAGCAATATAAACAATAAACAGTGAGAATATTGGTTCATTCAGAATGTAAACCTTTTACTATGTTCAATATATTTCATAAATATTCTAACATTTCCTCCAAAGATATAGTTTAAAAGACGCTGGTTTCTCCCAGCAATATTGCAACTCATTATCTATTACCCAAACTACACGAAGATGAAAATATATTGCGTTATTTAACCGTTCGACATACATGGATGCATTTCAAGTATCGCAATTTCTAGAACGCAATGTTGAAAGTTGGCTTAAATTATTCATCGCCATTCGTGCTCAAGATCCCAAGGGACCAGGCCGATGCTTTAGTTATTTTAACTTTATTCATCGATCTGTGTGTGTTTGTGAAAATTCAACTTGCTTTGAGGTTTCCTTTTCTTAAGTCTCGTTTTGGGCTATGCTTATTATGTTTCTTACAGTATGAAAAATTGTGCGTGATCTATATGTTCATTTCAAGTTAAGTTCCTGGTTAATTTTCAGTGCGTTAATGCTCTAAAAAAATTTTCCCTTTCAATTAGAGAAAGCTCGCTGGTGTCATCTATATATATAAATGCTCGCGGAATTCATTTTATTGTCTGTGTTTGTTCAATTGTGTGTTGCTAGTGTTCACTTCATATTTATTAGTTAGCAAGGAAAATTTGTGGCATAATCGTTTCTTATTTGTCTTAAGAAATGCTTAAACATTTTTCTGCGACATCATAACTTCTAGCGATTATATACAATAAAAAAAAAAATGTCGGTATTTTATAGTTAAGAGCATTTAAAAATTTTTTTCCTTATACATTTTCCTTGCTTTGGATACAAATAAACATATATAAGAATATCAAAAGTCATAAATTCTACATCTTTATGTACGAGGGATGATCAGAAAAAAAAGTTTGCAAACCGCAGCATTTGAAAACTACATATTATGGAGAAATTTTGTTTCCCCAGAGAGGAGACAAATAGCTCTACTTGTCATTCAGCTGTTGTACGAGTAGGTTTTGTAAGTTCCCAGACAGTTCAGGGCATTTGAAATGGAAGACCCTTAGGAAATTCGTCTCGTTTGGAAGTACGAGCCATGATTCGATTTTTATGGGCCAAGAATGTGTCCACATCTGACACGCACTGTCAAATAAGGGAAGTGTATGGTGAAGAAGCAAGGGACAGGCAACGTGTAACGAAATGGTGTCGCTCTTTTAAATCAATCAGACGGGATGTCGAAACCCGCAATATGCTCGCGAGTGGCAGGCCAAGTTCTTCAACGACAGTCACCTTCTACACAGCCCAGATTTGGCACCCAGTGACTATTTCCAGTTTCCGAGGTTGAAGGAGCTCTTATCCGGCAGATCCTCTTCAGACAGTGCTGTAAAAATATCCGCCGAGACCTGACTTAGTGGGGTGGGACCTGATATCTTCCAAGACGGTTAAAGAAGTTGGTTCGGCGTTCTAATTAATACCTAAACAGACTTGGTGATTATGTCGAAAAGTTATGGGCACGTATGCCTCTTAATTCCCTTTTGTATTTTCTGTCTATTGTTAATAAATGTTTCTTTATTAGACTTGGAACCTTTTTTTATCACCCCTTAAATTAAATTTAAGTTCTCAGTTTGCTGATATTGGATGCTTTTTTCGAAACCAACCAGAAAAATAAATAATTCATGCCAGATTTAAAATCATAACTTAAAACTCATGTCACTTAAAATCATATTCTCTGTTTAAAAAATGAAAACCCTTGAAAGTACGAAGAAGTTACGAAACACAAATTAATTTAAATGTAATATTCATTTCTATAGAAATCGGATCTCTTATTTGTTTGTACTAATGAAATTATTCAGTTGGAAAAAAGAAGGTTTAAATTCGACGGAAATTAATTCTGATATTTTCACAGTTATACTAGTGCAGTTCGTTTTCGTTAAATTAACATATACACTACTTAATAAATAAAAATTATATATTTTTTTGGATTACCATTTTTGTCATTTGCATACATGAAATGAAATGACTACCTTAATTGGGATTACTTACATATCACTATCTTTTTTTCCACCTACGACGTAAATCTTCCCTTTCAAAGCAGCAACACCGTGGTACATACGAGCATTTCGCATATCAGGTAATTTTTTCCACTCCTTTGTCGTCAGATTAAAAGAATAACAAGATTTTAGTGGGACCATTTTGCCCTCTTTCGTTAATTCTGGATGACAGCCACCTAAAAAGAGTCCCTTTAATTAATCCAAAGGAAAATGAAATTATTAAAAATTTCCGCAACAAAAATATTCTGACCAAAATTTTATTACTAAGTTTTGCTAATTGTCAAAAATAAACAAAAGTTAATATTTCCTGTTAAATTTTATAATTTGGAAACTCGCACATACACTCACGTATATACGCTGGCAAATCAAAACATTATAACCATACCCCCACTTTTCAATGAAATTATCTGGATGACGGGGAGGGAAAGAAAAGTAATCATTCTTGCATTTATTTTTGTGAGTGATGGAAAAGGTTGCTTATCTAAGCAAGCAGATTGCAATGGTCTGAAGCCTCAGTAATCATATTTCCGAAAATGACGTCTAACGTTTTTATGCCATGTAGATAAATTATGATGAAACTAGCAGTAGACTTGAAACTGTTGTACGTCTACGTGTCATAAAAGAAAAAGGGCATTGGAAATTGCCCTGCTAGGTAAAGCAAACTTAGCACCAAGTAGTGGCTTAGCAGAGAACCCAATACAATGCAATCCAAAGTGTAAGTGCGTTGGGAACAGTTCAGTGAACACTTTATGATATGGACAGTAGACGTCCCACTCATATACCTCTGTTGACAAAGCGTCATTGTCAATTATGCCAACAGTGGGCTCGGAAGCATCTAAACTGAACAATATACAAGTGGAAGACAGTTGCCTCGTCGGAGGTTTCACAACTTCCTCTTCTTTACATCAATAGTCCTATCAGAGTACTCGTCTTCCTGGTGAACAGTTGCTTCTTCTCATGTTCAGCAAGTTTTACACATGATGGAGGTGGCGGTATTATGCTTTGGAGGATGTTCACATGGATGGCTATGGGACCCTTAATTTTGAAGGAATAAAACATGAAAGTTGCGGAATATCTGAACGTAACTGCGGATGAGTTGCACCACTTCAAAGCGTCTGTCTCCCCTACTGGAAAAGGAATTCCATACATCAGGACAACACCCCATGTCACAAGCCTCGAATTGTAAAGGATTTATTTAAGGAGCTTTATTATGAATTCTAATTAATGTCCTGGCCAACTAACATACTGAATCTTAATCCTATCGAGAACAATTCAGCTTTCAGACAAAGGTAGTTTAAAGATCAAACACCATCGTGTTCAAATATGGCAACATTGTGTGACCACTGTAAAGACATTTGGTGGAACATGTCTCCTGTCTTCTTCCACGAACTTTTTGGCTTCCATGTCATAAAGAGTTGCCGCTGTTTTTGCAGGTCAAGAAGGCGTAATGTGTTATTGAGTAAGAGGTTCTAATGTTTTGACCCTTCAGTGTACTTTAATAAACAATTACGTTTAATATACTTTTATACGATACAAATTGTTCCTTATGAAACATTTTTTTGTAAAAAACTATGTTTTTTCTCTCTCTATGTGTATAAAAAACTTTCTAACAACGATACGCTCTATGACAGAGCAATTTCATGAGAAATGACAATGACAGGGAAATTGCAAAATAACTTTGAGACAAATGTGATATTTACATAAGGATATTACAGTTCTTTTTCTGTCATACTAAATGGGTTTAAAATTTAATGTCAGTATATAATATAACATCTTTCACTAAAGAACCTCAAAAGAGGAACATGAATATTTTTTTTCATTGGAGAGTCAGTAATTGAAACTTTGATAATGATTCTATATTTTGTGTTGTATATTGAGACACAATTACTTACCTATTAAGTAGAGGAAGTCTTTCATATAAACTGTACAGTGATGATGACGGGGCTTGGGCATCAATCCGATTCCAGACCATTGATTAGAAGCAGGGTCATATAACAGTACTAATTTACCTGAAATGTTGAACATAACGTTGTGGAGTTTGTTCCTGATTTCAGTTGTTTCAATTTGAAAAAAACTATATTTTCTGCTTTATTATATTAGTTAATTTTTCTTCTAATGTGAATATATTCATTTTCCGGAATTGATTTATGCAAATTGATTAAGAAAAAAGTAAACTGCATTCCTCCTTTTTTTTGTATTAGTCCGCTGGTGTCGATTGGACACAGCAGCTTGTTTAGTTTGTTCTCCTTTACACATTTTTGTACGGAATTTGAAAATCCTTCGTAACTTTTAATTATTTTCTATGGTGATTACAGAGAAACAGTTTTGTGGTTCTACGTTAAGTAGGAGATATTTTACAACTAAATACACACAGAATGTCAGCTGGTGTCGTTTCTACACCAATGCCATTCACCATCATAAATTAGTGACGTAACATACACTCCCGCGCATTCCGCTTTGCAGAGGTACATGGATTCTAGGTGGTCCAGACTCTGACTGACGCCAAGTACGTATTTGGGCTTGGGGCACAATATTCTCCGTTACGCCACTGTCATAAATAGTTGTTGTTCAGTAAAAGGTAGTACCCTAAGTAGATATAATTAGGAAAACAAACTTCCAGAAGCAATATCGCGCAATTATTTGACCCTGAATACAGTGTTATAGGGGTCAAAGCAGAAATGAGTCGCTTATACTAAAATAGTTTTGTCTAAGTGTTTCATTACATAGCATTTGTTTATCTGCTCATAAAAAATTATTCGATTTCCGAACCTTGTGCACTACAGATCCGCAGAAATGGTGACTCTTAGAGAAGGTCTAACCATTGATGAAGTTGCGAGAACTTTTTGAGAATGAATCCGATGGTGGCGAGCTGTCTTGTTCGAATTTAGATTCTGATGAAGACATAAGATTGAGAGGAAGTGACTGCGAATGAACTGAAGAAAGTGAATATGTAATTGATATTATTCCAGTAATCTTGATATGTATATGTCACTAGGGATGGCACCAAATGGATACCACATAATAGTAATGATCCCGGCATATTTGTGACTCGAAATGCCTTGCAACATAGCAGTGGTCCAGCAAGCTTTGCGAAATATAATCTCAGTGTCATTTTTTATGATATAAAGGGTCATAATATAGGATAATTACATGAAACAATGTAAAATCGTCTTAAAACTACTGAACAATTTTTAAATTTTCAGTAGTTTTAAGACGATTTAGCAATTTTCAGTAGCCATGCAATTATTTAATTACTAAAATTATTTTATTTATTTTATATCATGGTGTCGAAACAACAGTGGTGGACGTTTAAAGGGAATTGAATTCCCGGATGTTCTGGTGTTTAATGACTATTTTAAAATTTACACTTTTCCTAAAGAAGTTAGAATCAGACACTATTGCAAATATTAAATTGATTAAATTTCGAATATGTCTATCTAACATTCCCGGTCAATGTTTTCCAACTTGAATAATCTTAACACTTTTCCTTCCACGTTGCTGCATAACTGTATTACTCTCGTTGAAACTATTTCTTTTCTTTTATACTTAAATATCATAATGTTAAAAATTTATTCAGTTAAATAAAAGAGCTATTTATGTTCCTAGTAAAAGTCTAAATGTTTTTTTTTGCTTCTCTTAAATAAATATCGGAGCTACATGTATTTTCAAATTTTGCGCTGTATTTAAATTTTATTTAGAATAAAAATCAACCAATCATTTGAGAATTTTGAACTAATGCTATCCAAAGCTATTCCAATAATGTATTAAGCTTTTGATAATTGAAAACATTAAAAGATTAAGAAAAATAATGCTACAATTATATTGAAAAAAATCAGTACTAGTCATTAAAAATTTCTGCTCCCCTCCCCTCTTTTTTCTTTTCTGTTTAATAAACATTTACCATTGCATTTTTATTATTTAAAATTAAAGCATGTAATAAATTATTGTTCAAGAGAATTTCTGCTTTTTCCAACAGAAAGCCAAAGAAAAGTAAAATTGCTAGTGGAGATTTCATGATCCCACTTTAGTAATGGTTTGGTCGTATGTTGTATGAAAGCTCCAAATTCATTTTTGTGTAGGCAGACCACGAACTAACCAAGACACTATGATAGAACAATATGAGCATGAGACATAACCCATTCATGAAACGGTGATTTTCAACTAGAATCTTCTCTTGTTGATAAGGCGATGGAAAACTAACGCAGGTTGAAAATCTTTTGCCAGACTTCACAGTTAACAAAGATTGGCCATCTAGAAATCTAGATATAAATCAACCCAATTATAAATTATAGTCAGTATTGATTCAAAAACGACAACATAATATGATAGTCGAAACATTACGAAGCAGAGCCTTCATATAGGTAGTGCGTTCCTGAACAAATCATTGACACGAGGAGCTTGAAGACATGAATTCAAACCAGGTTTTGGATAAAAATAATATGTTAATTCAATAGAAAGCAAAACATTTGGTTTGTTTGATTATATTTTTTATTTTAACTCTATAAGTGTATGAGATGGATGATATATATATATATATATATATGATATATATATATAATGAATAATGATGATCAAGGCTTCTGGTTTAAAACGATATTTGAAAATAACTGGTTTATGTTACTGGTACAAAATTTGGAGATTATTATAACCTGTGATGCTCAAGAACGTCTTGAATTATTTTATATGATAATGAAAAATTTTTATTGTTGAAAAAGACCCTGCAGTACTACCTAGGGGAAAATGTATGAGCATTACCATTTCTTGGTTTCTTGGGAAATTCTGAAGAACTCTAGATCGAAAGAACGTGGAATTGTAACGATCAGATAACTTCTGTAAGTGATAAATAACTACAGAGGAATTTAATCAATTTGAAGAAAAATGGATCGCTATTTCTGATAGAAATGACTGATTCTTTGACATCCCTAATAAGCCCTTATTGAGTATCAATATAATTGTTTAATATGTTTTTGTGTTGTACTTTTAAATTTTGCAGTTACCTTACTGCGTCATTAAAAACTTGAAGTAAACCTACTTCTTTATTTGAATGTTTATTGCAGAATTAAGTGTTCATAAAATTTTATACTTTAAGATATGATTTGAAATACATTTACATTGCGTTATATATATTTCAAACGTTTGTATAACGTAGCTTCGAAACAATACTGTATATATTGCTCTGATTTATTTTATGTACATGCGTTTTTAATTTAGTTTTTAATAAACCATCTATTAAAGTAAATACACAAAAAAGCTTCGAATAACACAGTTCCAATTACCATACGTGCAAATTAACCATGCTACACTCGTCCAACGACCTAGCACGATGTAAATTCAAAAATCAACAACAGCTTAGCTTTGTTGACACAAAGGCATTTGATAAAGTAGCATATATTTATATATAAAACAAGATTCTTTTATACAGAAATGAAAACAATATCAAATTTTTGTATCAGATAATGTCCTACTGGAGCTTAAACAGAATATGTATAAATTAAGTAAAAATCATAAAATGAAAAAGACATTTATAGAATTGATCCCCAACTCATCTGTATGCGGTTTACCTTCTGAACATGTGCTTTCTTAGATTTGGTCAACCACCATGAATTAAGCAATCACCATTCTTCTGTGGCTGTTTCAGCTCAATAAAAGAGTGACTGAGGTGAAATCGTGAAAGATACCTGACCGAGAACACCCAAGATTTTCAATGAGATTAAGGTCGGGCGAATATGTCTGGCCGACATACGGCAATCCTTCTCTTCCAGGTAGCATCGACGATGCAGCTCTATGGGACGTGCGTTATCGTCCATTAAAACAAAGTAGAACAACTGCTGCATTGAATATCACAATGTGTTCTAGGACTTTATCTGATACCAGACAAAGCCAGAACCCCGTTTAAAGGTGTTGCAGTCAGTGGTATCCTATCCACACCATATGCCCGCTTCGAATGCGTGGTGTTTGAGGCTGATTCGCGTGTCTCTGCTGCCATATCTTATACGTCTTGTCATCCTCCACAGCAGAACTTGCGACTCGTTATAAACAGACATTGCCCCAGTCAGACAAGTCCGGTGCTCATATTCCCGGCATCCACTTTAATCTTGCCCGTCTGCCGTTGGACGAAAGAGGATCACAAACTCGAAGGTACTGGCTGGATTATTCATAGTAATTTCGGCTTACAGTACTGCAGATATAGCCTAAGTGGACGATGCTAACCGAGTCTCACATGTGTGGGTGCTCTGCATTCCGCTTGGTACAAAGCAATATCGATCTTCCGATCGTTTAACCTGGGCGACCACTACAGGCCTTCGGACAACTGTTTGTGGTTTGAGTGTTCTACGATGAATTACAGATGATGAACGCCAGAAAACAACATGTGAATGTCTCTTCAATACGCCCCACCAGCACGCCAGCACTCAGAATCTTCCATTCGTTTTCTGGAAGTCATAGAAACACGTATGTCTGGAAAACAAATTGTACGAAAGTTTTAAACACCTTCTATCAGCACTTACAATCAAATTTTGTAACCCTTCATAAGGCTGGCTTCTTATAAGACTGCCCTTTCTGCATATTTCTTGACGTGACAGCATGATTGGCTGTTACCTAACATATTTGTATACATCCATCTACCTCTGCAGCGAATTGCATCCTCTTCAATTCTGATTGGCTTCCGGAAATTAGCATTTTCGTCTCCGTGCATAACTTTTGGAAGTGAGTGTATATGAGGGACGCCTGTATATATAAAATTTTAAATTCCTCCTTGTTCAAATCGCGTTTAGTGATGTGCCTGTTCTTTCCTTCTGTCTGAATTACAGCTTTCGTAATGCAAATTTGTAGTATTAAACTGCTATAAATATTATATTGCCTTTTAATTAGCTTAAATCATTGAAAATCTGATACTGTAACATTTCGAAGTGGAAATAAAAAAAGTTAGTCTGTTTAGTTGTTTTATATTGTTATTTTATTTGCAATAAAATTTATTATTATTTATATAATTTTCCTTGTTTTGTTGAATGATAAAAAATTCAAGAATAAATACACTAACTATATAGAATGTTATATGCATTATCTAACTTGAATATATTTACATCTATATAACAGGAATAAAAAAAAATCTATTAAATCTTTAATTTAGTCGAATATCATTTCAAATAGCGTTACGATGAATGTGAAAAAAATGTTTAGTAAATTTTGTAGAGAAATTTTTGTTTCATGATATTTGTTCAATTTATTTTTGTGTCTTATTAAATAAAATGTTGAAATCTTATAAAATGAAATGTTGAAATGTTAAGTTATCATATAATCAATAATTCAGCTAGTTCTGAGTGAACCCTGTAGCAAAATTTTTTCGGGTCCTTTTTTAAGATATGAGAACCCAGTTTGTGGCGCTGTACTTATACATGTTGAGACATCTTTAGCTTAGGGGACCCGTATCATTCATACGGAGTTAGCTACACCCTTGCATATAATACACTTTGTTAACTTAAAAATTTCCTTCCAAAGATCCCAAACAAATAAATAATTCACAAATTTAAAAGCTTTGAAAACAGCACGTTTTTATTTTCATTAGCAGTCATTTTTTTAGACTTGATTGTGTGGTTTTTTTTGGCAAAAAAAAAAAAAAAAAACGATTTGATTAAAAAAAATATTAATCACATTCCATCTTGTAGTATTATTTTCGTAAATGGAAACATTTGAATATATTAAACAAAGTTTTGATGAGATTCGGAACTTGATACACTTTGCATTATGATGAAGCATACACACCTGAATCTCGGTCATCGGTGTTTTTGGCATTAAATCCTCCAGTTACAATAATAGCACGATACGTCTCCAGCTGTTTCTCTGATTTTGATCTCTCGGCAAGACTTTCGTAATCCCTTTCCTTGGCTAAGAGGGAATCCAAACTTTCTTCTTCATCACTCAAGAAAGGATATCCTCTCTTCACCTTGCTTTCTTTCCGCTCCTTTTCTTCATTCCTGGAAAACCACCAAAAATTAACCGTATTTTACTAATTTTACCTATTTTTTTGCAAAATTAAGGTTTTGGAGTTTGAAAAAATGCGATGGGATATTACTTAATTTCAGAAAGATTTCATATGTGTTTATGTTTATAATATTTTCGGAAATATATAATTTGACTCCAAATAGATCTTTGGTGGCCAGGCTAATGTTAATGTCATGTTACAATTTCGACTTGACTAAATTTTACAATTGTAGCGAACTAAAAGTCTATCACATTTTCTCTCTAGTTGTAAGTAAAATAACTTCATGTTATTTAAATGCTGGTTAGCTTATAATTAATGCTATTTTTTTGGAGAAAAGTATTTTCTTTAGAAATCTGATTAATCAGCATATTGGAATCATTAAAGAGAACCTGATTGCAATTTCTTGGCGCTGGAGTTTTTTGCACTTAATTACTGTAAAGTACATAGAAAGGAAATTTTCTGAAAAACTCCTATTCCAGAACTTTATTGCAAATTATTCAAAAATGCACTTAAATAGCATATTTTATGTGTGAAACTAATTCAAGAAAGTGATTTCTCTGATATTTAAGACATTAATGACTAGGTCTGTTATTCTCTCTTACATTGTCTTAAAAAATCTTTCTCTTCATTTTTATAATTCGAACCTTAAGCTAAATAACAGATCATAATTACTTATTTAAATCTAGTTATAGAAGTATTTATATTTGAGTCTGAAAGCCTAACTGTAAATGATGTGTGCTGAATTTTAAAACTATGATTAATTTCTCACCAGAGTTTCACTATGGACTATTAGCGAGGTTTAAGAATACACTTAGATGCTATTCTACGGCGACAGAGGTGGACATCACTACGGAGGATCTGAAATTAACTTTCAACATTTTTTACTCGAGGAAACCTTATTGACAAAAAAATACATCATCGTATTCTAAACTATACATTATACACTCTATTTGACGTAATCACCACCGACATTGAGACATTTGTCATAGCGAACAATCAGTCTTAAGTAACCCCACTGCTAAGACTCGGTGCTCTAGAAATGCAAGGAATTCCCCCTACAGCTTGATCTCCTTCAGTTTAGTTTTGGGTAATTGTTTTCCTCATTGGGAATGCTTCCACGTCATTGAGAAGGACTTGGTTTCTAGAGTGATGGGGGGCACCAGTGTCTCATTGATAGTGATGATTCTGAACATTAACTCATTTCCCTCCCGCATGAACCCCATCAAGTGTTATAGGTAGATCCCTATTCCTGCGCTCTTGTTGCTCATGGTCAACTTTACTGACACCCATCTTACAGATAATTTTCGGTAACCCAACACATCAGGGAATATATGATGGGCTTGAATACTACGAGTACACAGTGTTAACATCATGCTGATACCATTGTACACCTACCCACTAACTGATAGTCCTTCGTACTCTAGCAAATCTGTTTTCTTTCGTTTATGTGAAGGAACGTAAACTTCAACCTTCATCCTCGATACTTTACATCCTTAACTGAACATGTAACACCAGCAATTAACCATTTGAAGAGACATCTAATCTTCACCATTCACAGTTTTTGGCGTTAATGGACAACTAATATACTAGTCCCACGTGGGTATTTATACCGGATCAGTGCACTATTCATGACTACGTTATAAGCACACGACTGACTGCCAGCAAATTTTTTCTTGACTAACCCGGCTCACCGGTATGCTGCTACTTTACCTTCATAGATTCATGCCTTGGTCCTCCTAATCTAACGCTGCTTCCATTGTTTAACCAGTAATGAATGATGCAACTTATGGTGACAGTTTGTTTTAACAGGTGTACCATTTTTTATTTAAGAGTTAACGAAACATACTTCAAAACGCTCCTCATACACCCAAAAGTTTCAATCAGTTGATTGCTATGTCCGGTCAAAATAAATTTAATTGCAATAACTTTTAATTTGTTTAAACATATAACTGACCAATGTGTGATTTCCTTTAGTATAATTATGAGAGTAGGGAGTAATTATGTAGTTTTGGAATATTTGCAGAAAAAATACTGAGTATGAAGGATCTCATTGGGTGAACTTTAAGGAGAAAAAATTTCAGTGAGCAAAATTGGGGAGTATTTAACATTACATACTTTGCGAGGAGAGAAGAACTGACAGTATTCGTCATACTCTCCACAGTGCCAGCCAGTGTATCCAAACTAGTTGACCACTCTGGTACTCGAGAACGATAATCTAAGGAACCTCCCTTTTTTAATGAGCCTCCCTCACTTTTTCGTTTTCTTTTCTTTCTTTTTGTTTTCTTCTTTCCATTTTTTGATGCCTTTGGTTCCGTTTCCTGGAAAGGCATTTTCATGAGTAAGTTATTACTAAACGGCATTCACAAACTCTTATCAAGCATTTAAAACTTTACTAGTCTGAAGAGGAAAACAGCAGGTTTTTATCTTCCAAATCCATTACTTCAAATAACAAACCGACAAATGCATTTGCAATCGCTTTAGATCAGAGTAATTCGAAACTATCCAACTGCTGTGTTGCTTATCCCACCAAACGAAAGTGGCACCAGATCAAACTCCAATAAACTCACTGTGTTGAGAGGATATAGATTATGTATGTCATTCTGGCTGCAAATATGAGCATCGTGCCAGTTTCAGCAAGATTTCGCTCCATCTCTCCCCACTTTTGAAGAAGAATCTCCCCCCCCCCCAGGTGTCCGGGGCTGTACCACTCCTCTTCTCTACCATCAACCTTTTTAGAGGACTTTTTTCTCACCGAATACTTGAAACGTTATCATGCCACATTAAATACATGCATTCCCCTGGATTCAAATACAGGGAGATTCAGCACACCAATCAGGGCTACTGTCCAGTCTAATCGGCTAAAATGTTTCCTTTAATATGAGATTGTAAGCCGTTTTCCTAAGCAATGTCTATGAAAATGAATTGAAATATCAATCGATCTTTCAAAGCTATTTTTATTTTTAGACCGTCGCTATTAGCCTTAAAGTGAAACTGATGTGGGTTTTTTTTCTGTAAAGTAACGGAAAGATAAATATATGACATAGATTTAAGTAGCTACTTGCTGATCTTGAATAAGGGAAATCATCTATAAAGTATACACTTTATTTTCATGTTGACATGTTTTGTTTCAAATATTCAAATTAAATTTGAAATACATTCTTAAAGTTCATTGCTGTTAATCCGTAGTGCAATTTTTTTAACATAAATTAATAACTCTATCCAGACCCACGTATATCTCGATCTGACACCAAACTTGGTAGAGGACAAATAATGGCATGGGAAATAGGATTTCTTGAAAAAAAATTAGTTTAAAATATTGCTATAGTGTACTATTGTGTAGAGGAATTTTATTTGGAAATCTTTAACATTGCCATGGAAACCACTGCCAACACTATTTTGAACTAATTTTCTCACAAAATCCTACTTCTCATGTCATCGTTAGTCTCTATATCAAGTTTGATAGATTAATTTGATACAAAGATCACATTTCAGTTCATAGATTAAGCTACAGGTGGCTTTGAATAGGGACCATTTTTAAAAAATCACCCGGTTCTTTGAAAAACTTAAAAATGAATTATGCAAAATGACTGAATGCTTTTACGGAAGACTTTACAAAGAAATTTCCTTACAAAATTTAACTTTGAAAAGATATGAGGAGAAATTTTAACTTTGCCACCCTTGCTATAGTAAAACGATTGCTCAGACAAATATCAGTTTGTTATTTTATATAATACGCGCGCGATAGTTAAGATTTCTCTTAAAACCTGCAATTTACTTCTTTGAGTTAACCATACCTTTAATTTCGGTAAGAGCTATGCATTCGTTAAGTTAATGACAACTTGAACAAAAGTAATTTGAAGTATTTTACTAATGGCTTAAATGAAAGCATTTATTTTTCTATAATCGGTTTTTCAATATATTTATTTTAAATTCATACTCTTCTACATTAAAAGGTTTCCACATACGAGTTGTTATGAATATGTCTGCATAATTAACTTCCAAAACTGCTATTTTTATTTCTATGCTATAAATGTAGTTGCTAAATTAAATATAATGAAGGTTTAAATTTTTCAAATATATATTTACCTCGAGATTTTAGTATAACATTTTTATTTTAGGAATACTTTTGAGTGTCCAAATCTTTAAGACATATATCTTTTTAAAATAGGAATTAAAATGCAATGAGTAATAACCATCACTCACATTGTTTTAATACACGTTATAGCATAGCAATTATGTAATTAAAATAGCTAAAATGCAAGCAACTTTTTTAAAAAAAATCGATAATCTAGCTCAGAAATTTTTGAACAGCTTTCGGTACAATTCAGTGTTGATGCGTATTGTTTAACGCTAATGAATGTCACATCTCTTTAAAAAAATACTTCGAATACTTACTTTGACGTCGTTTATTTCTCGTAACTTCTTTACGCATACGAAAGAATTCAAATTTTTGTGTTGTTTACTTAAGTAAATAAAGCTTCATGTTTAATTTATGCGTTACCTTTCAACATCGATACAACTTCATGAGTCCATTTAAATCATAATTCAAAGAGGTGCGCAATAAATTGAGAAAAAAATACATATTCATCTTTCGCACTCTCTGCATCAATTACGTCAAAACTATAACACCAGAGTGATTGCATTTGAAAATGAAATATTTTTTTCCGTAATAAATGTGTATAAGAGATGAAAAATCCCTGCATACCATTGAATTATTAGATAATCTCAAAAAGAATGCGTTCGCGTGTGAGGGAAGACTGATGAACACGTTGCGAAAGTCCAGCAACCGAAGCATCAAGAGAATGATGATTTACGGAAATTATTAGCATTATCACTTCATCTCAATTCAGAAAGACTGTCATTCTGTTAAGATACTTATGATTTAGGATACATTCTACTTATGATTTTTATTACCAAGAAAGAGAAGAACTTTTTTAAATGAATAAGAATATGAACATATAATGATGCACATCAAGATAATGATAATATAGAGCAATTTTTAGTATTTTTACCTCATCTCAGTTCATAATTAATATTATTGGTAATTAGGTTAGGTTGCGCGCTACGTTTTAGCAAAAATATATCGTATTCCTCAAATTAGGGTGGAATAGAAACATTTAAATTAATAAAGCTTAAAAGTCAGAAACGTGGCTTAAAATGATGATAGATTTTTTTCAAAGAGTCAATATATTATAAAATGTTAAATCAAATTCCACTTATTATGATGAGCATTCTATAGTCTCTCTTTAACACAGGATAATACTTAGGATATCTGGCTACGTTCGGAACCATGATTTTAAAAAAGCGTATTAATAATTATTTATATGATATTTGGTGTGACCTGAACTAGAATGTACGTATAAAATTGTTTGGAATACCATTGCGGTAAACAAATTATGTGAATGTAATTTATTGTCAAAAAAAATTACATATATTCAGAACATTCTCCTTTTATGAAAAATGTTACTATACCAAAAATATTTTCTACAGAGCCCGAGATTATTAAGACATTCGCATTTTTCTGTCGGGTTGCTATCAATTAAAATAAAAACAGGTGTTTGTTAAAATTTCTTCTCTGAAATATTAAAACAGGAATATGAACCTACTTCTAAATTAAATATTTCACAACAGACATAACTCTGTACAGAAGTGATCTGTATATAGGCAAAGTAGTAATGAAAAAAAAAACATTCTTCATAAATGAAGAATATTTTCAAAATACGTCCTCCTTTCTTCGTCTTTTGTCAAAACATTGATTTTAACCCGGGAGCAGGCGCATTCGATACTAACGTTAATGTTCGCGCAGAGTGATTTAATCACCTTTATACTTCTTCAAAGTTATTTTTAATATTTTCGATAAAAATCGTATTTCAAGTGAATAATTTAATTAAGAGAAAGTTTGCTTTTTCCTACTTTTAAGAACTTTTCAATTTTTCTATGATACATTGAGAAAAACTCCAATGAAACCGACCTAAAATGTTTCAAATGTGCGTGACCATAATGAAGGACACAAATCACAGACATTTTTCGTTAAAATTTAATGAATAGTATTTGCAGAAAAAAAACTGTCTTATTTTGTTAGCGTTATGATAGTTTTATTGCCCTTGAATAATCAACAAATAGCATGTACAACTTTTTCTTGTTTGTGTCTTTTTAACATGGCTCAATGCGTATTGTGTACACTTGTGGCTTCATATCTTTCTTAATGGAATGTTTTAGGTAGCATTTGAAAACTTAAATTTCAACTCAAACCTTCAAGGTCATCTGTTCAAATGCTTCAAGGTCATCAATCAAAGGCTTAATCAGTTCAAACTTCACATAAATGTCCAACTCTTTCTTTATATTCTGTTCATTTACATTCATAAACCATAATGAGTCCAGCAACGCAACAATTAAAATCACTAAGGCACTTACAGGGGGGGGGGGATGTAGCATTTTCAACGAAAATATTTTGGAACTAAAGTGGTAGCGTGGTAAACTCAGTCACTCCAAGTACCATGAAATTGTAAGAAAACATTTTTCCTTCTCAAAAAATAGGGAGATATATGAAAAATACGTTTTATATTACATAAAGACTGTCATATATGAGGATACTGATCAGTCATTTGTCACAAAAAAAGAACAATTATTTCAGAATTAAAGATTTCGTGAGCCTCAACTGACTCTGCGGCCCGCGCGAAACTCCCCAGCTAAATAGTTTTTATTCGTATAGTATTTTTAAAATAATGTGCATCTTTATTCAAGTGACACTAAATATTGAAAAGAATTATTCATTTATAGGTCTTATGAAAATCATGGTTTTGAACGTAGTTGTGGACACCCGGATTAAAATAAAGAATCCATTTTATTTCAGCAATTTTTTTTGGCGTAAAGGTGGTATCACACGTAAATTTTCCGTGTAATTTTTTGGCCCAACTTTTCACCGTATCTGAGGGGGGAGGGTTACCGTAAACAAAACGACATTCTCTGACGTCAGCCACGTTCTTTCTCCACATTGAAATATTACTCGCTGATTTTTCCGCTTCGAAAACGACAATCCAATATTATTTTTTTTATTTCGCTCGCGCTTTTTTGTTAATGGGGGTAAACAGAAACGGAGCATTATTGTGTTCAAAATATTATACGCCGTTAAAATATTATACGCTATATCTGATGCGTTTGATGCGAAGCTACCACTGTTACCGCCATCCTGTTTATGAAGTAGGGCGTCGAAGAACCTCATTGGCTGGAATTTCAAGCAACTTTCATTTAGAGCAACTTTCTCAACTCACTGGCAAAAAGCTGTTCGAAAGCCATTGCTATCGGCAACGTAGTAAAAATTCCACGAATTGGACCAAAAATTGCACCAAATGTGTACGTGTGATAAGGCCTTAAAGGTGTTATCCCGGGTTTTAAGAGAGGACGTGAATGGTATGTTTGTACTTTAGAAGAGTCTGATTGTTTTGGATGATATTTGCAGTGGTTAATATTATTGGAATATTCTGCAGAAATTATTACTGGAAAGTAATGAATACCTTTTGGGGGGGTTGAAAACCATGCTTGTCAAGCAAGACAGACTGTCTTGAACACTTTACAAAGCATTAAGGATGTGGATATATTCATGGTGAGTAGACATGAGCAATCGGTTAAATATAAACAATAATTTAGTCCAGCATTTCTCAAACTATTGGGGCGCTACCCCCTGTGGGTGTAATAGCTCTACAAGGGGCGCTCGAGCATATTGAAAATTTGAAAACAAATGATTATTTAAAAAAATTAATAAAATGAAGTAAAAACAGAATACATTCTGACATCATAAAAAATAAAATATACATTTACACTGATAAAGTATGCACTTAAAAAATATGAGTACTGTATAATATATTTGATAATAAATTTATTAATACTAACTTAAGAACAACATTACTGATTATTGATGACCCCATGGGTTTGTGTCATGTTTAAAATTATATACAAAAATTAAAAATTATCTTGATAATTTGTACGGTTTTTGATTAATCACTCAACTGCCGATTAAAAGTTACGTAATTCGCCTCCTAATGTCACCGTTTTCCACTTAGTCTCACGTATGAGATGCATCGAGGGTGAGGGAGAAAATTAATAAATAAGTAAATCCTCTGAAATAAGTAAATCCTTCGCAAATACGGCCAAAGTCATTTTATTGCATTCAAAAGCCTTCGAAATAATTTTATGGATAGCGGTGCACAGAAAAGATCTAGAAGTCATATATATACGTTCGATGCAACTAACGCTTTGGCTGAGTGAGATGTTTGTATATGCCGGAAGCACTTAACAGATTAAAGTCGTACTGTATCTTTAGCGTCAATCAGTGGCGTAACATACACCCCCGCACTGCGGGAGAGCCCAAGGCTTCTAGGGGGCCAAAGCCTGACTGACACCATTAACGTAGGTTTTCTCAAAATCAGCTTTACATTTTAAAAAATAAAATTTTTAAGTGATTTTCCAATTGGCGATCTAACGTCATTCATAATCAAAACTTAAAACGCTCATTAGTTACCTTTAATCCTACAGCTAAATCAAAAAACATTTTTTATTGTTTGCTGTAATCCAGGCGATGAGAGATACTTTTCTTTAGTGGGTTTTCTTTAAACCTAGATTACTAACAAATAAAACAAAAGTTAGACGGAGAATCGGATAAGATGCTAGGGAGATATAAAATTTCATCACTACTGTTACAGTATACATTACATTAGCTGCAGGCAGAAGGGGAGGGGAGAGATATAATTTACTTTTTAAGAAGCAGCAGAGTAAATTACTGGCATCTTTAGTCCCCCCCCCCCTGTGTTTCAATTTCATTTAGCGAAGTCGTAAATAACGTACATCTGTTATGCTTTTTTTCAAGTAAAATTGCATTACGATACTTGGAAAAGCATAGAGAGGATTTTAAATGCTTATTTGATGATAGATTCATGAGTATTCAATCAAAGGAAGCATAATGAGAAGAAAGCATAATGGAATGTATCAGTTTTTTATTTCTTTTTTCATGCCATCATTTTTGCTTCATATAAAGAATTCGCCTTATTAAAAGTTGCAGTATTTACGCTAGAATATAATCGAACTTTAGATGAAGCTTATCCCGCGGGATTCAGAAATGCAAAATGAGGTAAGTGATAACTTTCTTTCTTTCATAAGAATTTTAAATTGAAAATTATTTTGCAGTGTTCGTGTCTTTCTTAGTGTTCGTTTTTATTTAAGTTATTAAATAGATTATTAAATAGAAGCTATTAAATAGATCATTATCGTTTTTAAATAATTTTTATAGTTATTACTAAAACAATAAAAACAGACTTTTTCAACTTGATTTTTGTTGGCATCGCTACAAACCTGTCCTTGTTTTAAAAGCTATGAAAGCAAACCGAGTTTTCTTTTGTTATTTTCAATACTTGGAATGAACTAAATAAAATATAATTAAAAAAAATTCCGGTTTTTAATTTTTTTTTTTTTTGCGTTGTTTATGTAAGCAGTAGTAGGTGAACGCAGACACTTTTTCGGGCAAGTATATATATATATATATATATATAATGTGTGTGTGTCTATAAGGTCCGGCTTGGGGTCCAAGACCTGACCTTGCGGGGGGGGGCAATTAATTTCCGTTACGCCACTGGCGTCAATGTATAGTATAATTAAACTAAAGATATTGTTATTGTATGGAGGATGGACGCGATGAAAATTGTGATTGGATATTGGGACGGAAATATTGAAAATTTGAGAAGCACTGACTTAGCCATTTTTTTAAAAATTTAATGATAATGAAATCGGGCAACGTGTTACTAGGACTGTGGTAAATAACCCAACCCCTCAGAAAAAAAGGAGTTTCTCTTGCTGGGCCTACAATCCTGCGCCAACCTTATTGCACAGCCCCTCTTAATTACTGCATTCAGTTAATACTATGCGGGAAAAATTTGGATAAGCACTAACATTTTAATTACTGTTCCAACAATTTTAATTTTACTTATATTTATAAAGATTATATATGGGGTTTCCTATTACTTTTTTCAACCTGGATTTTCGATAATCTAATGTATTATCATTCATAATTACGTAACTCTAAAAAAATACACAGCTTCTCAATGTATAAGAGAACTTCAACTTTGTAATACTTTTTGCTTAGAATAATCTCCGAAGGAGAGCATTTACTTTCGCACTGTTGAGATTTATTTCAAGCCAGATTTGCATAATGGTCATTAGCAAGTATCTTCGTAATCATGAGATACGCGACCAAATGAACCGTAAGACGAAGAAATTCGCGGAAGGTACCAAAAGATCGGGAACGATCCGAGGAAGCCGTTTTGCCCATTTATATTCCGATATTGTAATTAGTTAAAAAGATATTAATTAAAAACCTTAAAACGCCTAATTGTTTTAACTCCTACCGGTTGCTTATTTGGCAAAGCTTCCCGTTCCGTTTCGGCCGAGCGGTGATCCGACGTTTTCCACCAACTTAAAATTGCCATCCAATTTGTACTTTTGAAATCATACAAAAAATAATTACAGAATCGGAAATATCATTTATTTTGCCACGATACGGTATTATTTTTTTTGTTTAAAATAACGATATTTTCCATTTTTTTTCGAATTTTTTAAAAAAGTGTTAAAACTGATGCGTTTTTATGAAAATTATTTCTAAATCGTTGCGTATGAATTTATTTTCGTGTTATTAAAACGATATTCTACACTAAATAACTTCAAGCCTTTCTCTTTTAGATCCAGTCATTTAAAAAATAAAATGCTCAAAACCTTTTTTTCTATGATTTTTTAAGTAATACTCCAAATTTTAACTCCACATTGAATAACTTCGTCAAATATTAAGATTAACATACAAAACTTTTTTTTTGCATTTGTAAAATAATATTATACAACTTCTGTGCGAAGATTGAAAAAATCGCTTAAAAATTACGGATTTTAAAATTTTTTTTGTGATTTTCGTAAAATAATGTTTTTGCAAGAAATAATTTAAGCAGTAAATTTTTGTTACAATTTTTCTTTAAAAAAATTATCGTTCCTTCCAATCAATGTGTGAAAATTTGAAATTTTCAATTAAAAATTGAGCCCTGAAAAATAATGAAAACTTTAAGAAGACATTCTAAAGGCTTTTAAGTCTGCGCATGCGTGAGAATCTTTTTTTTAGCTCTGTTTAACACCAAGTGGCCAAGGTCAAAGTGTTCTTGGTGTTAGTTTGAGTAATGGAGAAAGGGGAATTCCCTTTTTTTTTCATGCTCTCTCTCTCATGGCTAAAGCTATTTGCTATCAATAATAGTATTTAATTCATTACAGATAAACGTTTTAAAGTGTTCTAGCTTTCATTGAAGTGAAAACTTCTTTAGCGGCGTTGGGCACTTTTTGGTAGGGGAAATCTTATGAGTTAGCGTCACCGACATGCTCAGACTGGCGCACGCGCAGTGTGCTGTCCGTCTTAGACACTTTTTGAATGGGTGAAATCTCGTGCGTTCGCGTCACCGACATGCTTATAGCAGAATATATGTAGCTATACAGCTGACGTATAGTGCTGTGTATATCAAAAAGTGAAGTGAAGATTAGTGAAAAGTTCAATGTGTATATACTGCGCATTGCTCGTTGCGATTCCGAGAATGGGCAATACATGTTTATGGTTGCCGTTTATATTTCTCCTGGAAAATTTATGAGACAGATACAAAAAATTTTATTCGAAAATTTGATGATTCATACAAAAAAAAGTTCTGAAGTACTCGAAAAAAGATTTGGCGAAAAATATATGATAATGTACCGATGATTTTAAGGGGAGACTTCAATACTAACTTTGCAGATGATAAAAATCTACCACTAATTGAATTTATAAATGAAACACTTAATTTAAATATATCCAATGATCGAATACTCAGTACTACAAAGTATAAAACGAGGATCGATGCGGTTTTAACGCGATACTTTGATAAATTTGAATCAAACATTTTCCTTTCTTACTTTAGTTACTATAAGCCAATTGTATCTTTTTTAGAACAAAATGAAATAATTGAAAGTACAAAAAGTCTAAGTATATTGTTGAAATGAATGATGACAATGATGCAAATAATTAAAATAATGTTAAATATCAAGTACATTGAAATTTAAGTAAATACAAATACTATCCATAAATAATATGATTGTATATTAATTGTTATTTCAATTGAATTGTATTTATATTTTGTCATGATCTTGTACGGACCGTAATATATTTGAACAATAAAAAACCATATAAACATGCATTTAGTTGTTGCTCGGAGTGTCAATAGATGTGAAAACCAGATTGATGTTGATAATTTTTATTCAAACATTATAAAATTTCAAATTTTAATACTAAAAATTCTAAGTTTTCACTTCTATCGGCAGTCTCTGTAAATGCCAATTTTTTTTTTATAACTGATAGTTTTCGTCATTCTTAAAAAAATGACTCTTTTAAGAAAAGTGGAATAAAATATATATGTACCTTAAAAAGATATAATTCTCAAATATATTTTAGTCACGCAGTATTTTTTTTGAATGATTTTATACAGTGAATGTAAATAAATTTCCAGGCTTTTTTATTCTTATATATTTTTAATCTAACTTTCAAAAACAACGCAATGAAGAAATGAATAGTCCTTTCAATAATTAACGGTGAGAATTTTTGTATTTATTTTTTTAGAAAATGGATTTAAAATAATATATATTTTAAGAAACTAAAGCAATATATTTTTCTAATGGATTTAAATTAATATATTTTTTAAATCAAAGGAATATTTCTATTATTTTATTATTAAATTAATTATTTGTTAATAAAAGTATATATATCGCCTATTATTTGAATAAAAATACGTTCTAGAAACATTTTTAAGGTAACTGTAAGTTGTGATTGATTCATTAATGAAAACCTGAAATTATTTTCTTACTTTAGATTCCTAAAAACTATCTATTATTAAAAAATGCTGACTTTTTTTTTACTCAAGCATCAGAATAGTATTATTTTTATTGTTTAAATTTATTATTTTTTTACTAAATGAATATCGTTTTTGATATGTCATGAAGATAAATCTTATATCTGAGGGGAGAGTCAGGGGGAAAATTGTTCTACACCTAATAAAGCCACTGTAACACCGTGCTGTAGAAAGAGAAATGAAACCTGTTAGACATTTGTAAGATCTGGAAGATATTTTTTTCGAAAAAGGGAATTGTAATGACGTTAATATAAAGGAATCACACACATACCAGGAACTTTGATAAAGGAAGGGGAATTTCCATGGCAATATGTTATCTGCATTCCAAACAAATTTTAATAAAACACTCAAAATACTTAAAACAATCATTTAATAATTTCTTTTATAAAGAAAATTGCATGAAACTTTTTTCCCGTGTGTCGAATATTTCAAAAAATCCTCACAATTTTACTTCAAGATTTAAAATAGTAGTGAAATTTTGTAATTTGAAAAATTTCTACTTTTCTGTCTTTTTTCAACATACAACTATTTTTAAAAAGGCTACATTTTCGTTTCTGGGGACTAAAACATTGCAACGGAAGAATTGAAAAGTGAGTGAGTGATTTTTAAATTCGCCCTGTTCGCCTATTCGAGGGTTATTGCCGATGGACCTTGATATTTTCAACCATGGTCAAGTGACGAGGACGACACCTGAGCTTTCACCTATCTTTCCTAATTACCACACCACACCAACGCAAGAACAAATTTCGAAAAAGGGAGTTTTAATGTGACATAGTTGAAGAAATTACTCACATTGCGCGCATACACACACAAAAGTGCTATCGTCCTGAGGGAAAAAGGAAATTCCCATGGGGAATTTTTTTTAAGTTATTCACTCGGTAAAAGCCCGTGCCACGCCGGGCTAAGCTTAGAGGAAATAAACAAAAAAATTTCGAAAAATAAAATTGGAAGTGCTGATTTTGTGAAGGGAAGGAAAATTTTCTCTTCACAAATTCAAGTTTTCAGCCAAACTTGGAATTTCATGACGTTGCTCTATTGACTGTATTAATTTACTCTGTTTAAAAAATAAATGCTTTTAACGTGAGACTAACTTGAAATATATTATTAAAATCACAAATTCTAAAATGTTTTACATTTTTTTACAAATTTCTCTGCATTTCTTGGATTTAAATTCCAAAAGAAAGAAAGTTACAACTATTTTTCAAGTAGATTGGTACACTATTTACATTCATCAAAGCTGCCAAGTTAGACTGAGATAAAATATTACCTTCTTTAAAAAATTATAAAATTTTTCTATTTTTTCACATAAAATATTTTTAGAAAAGGCACTTTTCGATTTCAAGGAGCCATAAAAATGCCACGAAAAAAATTCCTAACACCACCAAATGCCAGTAATAATTGACTGTGATAAACCTAAGACATAATTGACCAGTTTGAACCTTATGGAGCATGTGCACAAAGACAACTTTCTGATGCATCAAAACTCATATTTTTTTATTTAAAAAAAAAGTGATTTATAGTGGAAAACTTTAAGAATATAAGAAAATGCTGAAATGTTTTTATCAGATAGTATTATTTACATTCTGAATCTTTTTTAATACAGTGAACGCAAATAAATATGTCTAGGTTTTCTCTCTCATATTTTTTTATATTTACATATTTTAATAGAATAAATCAAACATACTGAAATAAGCAGTTTTTTCAGTAGTTAATGGTAAGAATTTTTTTCATTTATTATTTAGTAAAAAAATTGATATAATTATTTTTTTAAAACAAACGCAATCAGTATTGCTCTTTAATATTCATTACAAAATTAATTATTTAATAATAAAATAGTACATTATCTTTTTCCTGTGAAGAAAACTAGATTAGTTTTGTAAATTAGAAATCGAAAATAGAAATATAAAGAAAGATCTTATCACTGAAAGAAAAAAAACTGAAAAAGAATTTTATACACGAAAAAGCCCGTGAAAACCCGTGCAGGACTGGGCCATGTAGCCATAACAAATGAAACAATGACGTAATATGGCGCTGAAAATTGACTGAAAACAGAAATTTTATGACGTAGCGTTTTTGATTTAATTCATTCACAGATTAAAAAAAGCTTTTAACATGTGATTAACGTGAAATATATCCTTGAAATCATAGTTTTGCAATTACATATGGTCAAAATTTGGTTTTCAGCCTTACTGGAATTTTATTGAATGATTCCTTCACTTTGATTGAAAATATAACTGCTTTTGATATGTGATTTATTCGAGATGATTTTTTTTTATTAAAAACACAATTTCTAAAACGAAAATATCTATGGAATTTTAAATTTCAATTTTGAAAAGAGATAAAACTGTTTTATAAGCGTATTGGTAAATACTTTACCTTTTTCAATGCATCCAATTTAAATTGAAACGGAATATTGTATAACATCTTCAAAAATTCACGAAATGTTGTGAATTTCTATCTTTTGACATTTTTTATACATAAAACTGTTTTTAAAAAAAGTTTAGTTTGTCGTTTCGGGGAACAGCAAAAATATAACTAAAATAACTCTCAAAATCCCCACTGCCAATAATAATTAATGGTGGTAAGCCTACCACAGAATTCAAGAATTTTAGGGCTTATGTTGCATGTGCGGAAAGACAACTTTCGGAGAGTTCGTAGGCAAACATATTAATTGTGTATGTGAAAAACAGAATAACAAGAACATTTATTTACAAGTAAAAATCCCGTGCAACGCCGGACCATGTAGCTATAAATGGATGTAAATGAATATTTTTTTTAAAAAAAACTAAAATATAGTATTGATTTTTTTAAAATTCATGACGAAATTATTTTAAAAATCGTACAATGGCTGCTTTCTATTGGATAAAATAAGATTAATTTTGTAAATTATTAATCAAAAATAGAAATTTGATCTTATCCTTGAGGAAAAAAGAAGGAAAAAGAGTTTTATATTCTCTAAAAAGCCCATACAACACCGGGTAAAACGAGGGGAAAGAAATATCCCTAACAAGGAAAAGTGGAAGAAATTTCGGGAAAAAAACGAATTTTAATGACAAATGTAGAATTCACTCTCCTAGAAGTGCTAGCGTCGAGAGGGAAAGGGGAATTTCCATGGGGATAAATCCATGTACTCGGTAGGAGCCCGAGCAACGCTGGGATAATCTGACATGAAACAGGCCCGTCCCATGGAGCAAAGAGATGAAAGAAATTTCGAAAAAGAGTATTTTAATGATATATTAATATAGAAGTCACAAACCATCAGGTACAGAGCTTACACCGATACGAGAAGGGGAAATTTTTAAGGCAAAAATATCTATACACTTGAACAAGCCCGTGCAACGCCGGGCCATACAGCTAGTATTTTATAAATATCGAATTCTAGAATAACTACAATCCTGTTGAATCATATATATATATATATATATATATTGATTAATGGTTTATTGATGTCCCACTCTGAAGCAAGCGATAAGAGGGATAACGGCGAAATGCCAAATAAGAGTTAAATCACCCAAATTCAGTGCTTCTCAAAGTTTCAATATTCGCGACCCAATATTGAATCATAATTTTCATCGCGCCCCCCTCATACAATAGCAATACATTGAATTCAACAATACTATACTTTGACGCAAAAGCTACTACACGACCTCAACCTCTTAAATGCCACCGGCGTATATAAATGTCTCGCTCAGCCAAAGCATTAATTTCCCAGGATGTATACATACGTCTTTCCGAAGTAAGATATTTTCTGTGCAATGTTACTCATAAAACTATTTCGAAGATTTTGGAATGCAATAAAAGGATCTTGACAATATGTTTGGGAAGGATTTACTTATTTCAGATTATCTGCTTTTTATATTCATTTCTCTCTCCTGAAAACATCACATACGCGCCCCTGCTTGCAAAACGGTTGGCATTCGGAAGTGAATCGCGTAACTTTTAAACGAAAGTTAAGGGATTAAGTATACATCGTACAAATTATCAAGATAAGTGTTAATTTTTGTATGTAATTTTATATATGACAATCCCATGCGGCCACGGGTAATTATTATTATTCTTGTTCTTAAATTAGAATTGTTAAATTAATTAGAAAATAAATTTATAGCGCATATACATTTATAGTAATATATTAGTGTGAATGTTTATTTTATTTATTATTATGTCAGAATGTATTTTGCGTGTTTACTTAAAGTCAATTAATGATTTTTTAAAATAATCTTTTGTTTTCGACTTCTCAATATGCTCGCACCCCTCTTGCAGAGTTGTCACGCCCCTTCAAAGGAGGCGCACCCCACAGTTTGAGAAACGCTGTCTATAAATTGTTAATTGCCCCAATCCCATTAATAACCCCCTAATCCCATGGGTCATGGGTAATTATTATTCTTGTTCTTAAGTTACTATTGTTAAATTAATTAGAAAATAAATTTGTAGCATATATACATTTATAGTAATATATTAGTGTCAATGTTTATTTTATTTATTATTATGTCAGAATGTATTTTGCGTATTTACTTAAAGTAAATTAATAATTTTTTAAAAATAATCTTTTGTTTTCGACTTCTCAATATGCTCGCACCCCTCTTGCAGAGTTTGTGACGGGTGCTTACGCGTTTCACTAACCTTCTCTCAAAATCTTTTAAATTGTATTTATTTTAACCAATCCCCACTGAGAGCTAAAAGTGTGACTTATGCAAATAAGATAGTTTCGGGTTTAGCGAGTTCGAAAGAGATATAAAAGGGAGAAATGAAATGAAGAGATGAGGATGACTACGTGTTTTGATAGAGGAGTTAACTACGTGATTGATTAAGAAGGTGATTCTAGGAGATTAGTTTAACTAAGTGAAGTTTGTTAGATGAAGGAAGATTATTGAAAAAGATCCATTAATTCGGTTCGGACGTAACTGAAGATATCCAGGATTGAAACCACTTCATAGATTCTACAAGTATTCAAGATTCCTGTCTTAAAGAGGTATCAGGTCTGTGATTTTTATAGATTAGATTTAAATGCGTAGTTTGATTGTATGCGTTATTCCCCGTGGTATCAGTTAGTGTTCCGTCGTTCATAATTGAATTCTGATCTCACTCCACTATAATTTGTTGTTCTTAAAGTTTGATTAATATTTGTGTATTTCTATCAGAAGGAATAATAAATAGTAGTGATTTATTATTTATGTAGTTATTAATTATGAATCCAACATATCCAAATTTAGATAATGTGCAAAGAGGAATTAATAATCATAGGGTAGTGAGAGACTACGACAAGTTGTCACGCCCCTCCAAAGGAGGCGCGCACCCCACAGTTTGAGAAACGCTGCCCTAAATTGTTTATTGCTACAACAAACTCATACTCAAATCTATTATTGATAATTATTTTTTAATATGAGAAGGCAAGTTTTAACAGAACTTGTTTGAATATGAACTGCATATTAATTGTAAAAGTATGTAAAATACATTAATCAAATACCGAACAATAAAAGTGCAGTCTTAATACTTCCACACCTCGTTTTTGCTATGATTTTGAACCATAGCAGTTTCTTTACACAATACAACAGTTTATCTACATGGCTGGATTTAAGTTGCCACGGAATATATCCCTTTACAGAATTGAAATCAAAAGCTACACGAAGCTTTTACTTTATACAAAAAAACAGCCATTTAAAAAAATTATATACAATACTAATTGTATCTTAAGGATAAAAAATTTCAGAAATGATTTGATCTAAAACCTTTTTAAAAGATCGAAAATGATGATTATTTTTAGGAATTAAAATATTTTATAAATAAAATAGTTAAAATTTTGTCTACAAATCACAAGTTTTATTTACAAAACTTTAACATATTTTAGTAATTTGACATTTAATTTTTTATTTCTCTTTATTTGGAACGAAATATTTTTCCTATTCTTTTAACTGTAGCCATTCTAGTTAAGGATATTCTCAGTACAATGGTTTTTCTTCTGTTAATACTGTCTTCGTAAGGAGTTAAAGCTGTTAAACTAGACCTGAAACATATTTTCAGATAGAAAATATTTCAATTTTCATAAAAAAAAAAAACATAAAATTTTTTTTATACATCGGTTTATAATAATACATTTTTAAAATTAAAGAAAACACATTTCATAGTTAAGCGTTTTGTTTCCTTCAGCGAGTAAAGAAAAAGAAATTTGGCTTTACAGTATAAAAAGGAAGTACAGAACAGATTTTTTTTTTGCGCAAGAAAAAATCTACCCCCTTACATGGAAATAAATAGTGCAGTGAAATGCGGAGTACATTGAAGGATATGACAAAATCAGAATGTGATATATGATGATTCGAAAGAAAATTCCAATTTTTTTTCTGATCTTGAGCATTATGCTAAAAAAGCCTTCTAGAAATTCCAATAGCACTGCCGAAAACACATGTGCTTATGTTCATTACAAGATTCACATCATTAGAAAACATTTAACCTAAATAATGAAAACTATTTAAGCACTTTTGAGTAATGTCTTAATAATTACTATAAGGTAAGAACTAAAGTGGAATGTGTAGCACCATTACTTACACTTAAGTCGGACGAGCTTCGATTGTTGACAGCGTCCGCCAAGGTACCTTCATTGCTGGCTCTCTCTGGATCCCAACGGGAAGCGGGATACTCTTTGTCATCAGGCGTCAGTTCTCTATTAGTTCCCATGCTTTTTTTCCTGTCTAAGCTAAGCTTTCGCAACTGCAAGGGATATAATAAAAAATTATATAAATTTTTAGAACAAAATATCAGAATATGTTATTTTTGTGATATTGCAACTACTGTGGAGTGAAATCTTTCAACCTAGTCACAGTAATCCTGAAGTTATTTACAAGAGATGAAAGATATAAAATTTCAAAATCAGCATAGAATAAGTACGAAAAGACATATTGCCCTTTTTATACTTTTGATAGAGTATGAGAAGAAATTCAGATTCCCTGTTGGAAATAGTCCTTTAAAGAAGTTTTAATGATATAACCGCTTTTACATCAATTGTAATCCTACCAAATTCAACGCGCAAAAATAAAACTGTTTCAAGATCTTCACGTGCTTAAGATCTTAATTCATATTTTGTGCTGTTACAATTATACTTTATAATTCACCTTTTTCATGTATATGGAGAAGTTTTCAAGATCGTAATGTAATCCTTGAATACATCCCTAGCGGAAGAAGTCTGAAAAAAGCATTTTTATACACGTACAACACCACAAGACATAAACTAATACTGGGCGATTAACATAAATACATGTATATACATATCACTAAGATCACCAGTTAATAAAATAGTAAAACAGTAAGGTACAAAATAAGATATTCACAATAATACATAAGCAAATTCTTAAGGCTAAGAGTTACAATAACACTACTAAATAATTTCTCTACAACTAAACTTTCTCCTTTATTATTATGCAGAAACATTTATATGCAATATTGTCCCTGTAACACTGCAATCAAACGTGGTTTGGAGGCAACTTAATCCGATTGCAGTTGAGTAATTGAGAAAAAAAATCTCTCTTCGTATGTTACACATTGTATTGACGAATACACACAAAGCAAGCTGTAGAAATACAAACACATACAGAGAGAAAACAGAAAACACACAAACAAACATAATCTTCCTCATTCCAGATATTTCAGCCTTTTTCTTGTTCTTGCCACGGAAACTACTCGTATCTTCACTAATTATATAAATTCTAATTTTAATACGCTAATTGTTCTGATTTGGCTAATGTAATAATGCATCATCTGAGCGTAAAATGTTTCAATGAGGAAATTTTAAGAAGATAAAATTGTGTGTGAAATTCCATTATAGTCGGGTAAAAGAAAAAAAAATTAACAATGAATTGGGTACGGGACTATAATAAATTAAGGAAAATCACTTGGAAGATAGTTTAAATTGAAATTATTATTCTACACACTCACTACAGATGTACGATCAACTGTTTTTATGTCTCAAAGTTGTTGTAATGTGTACGATGTGTATTTCTGCTTGAGTTTAGTTATTGTACTGGTATTCTTGTAAAAAAAATTCGTATAAGCCATTTGTTTTAAAAAATTTATTAATGTTTTTTTTTTAGTTTAATATACGTTATAATATAGATTTTTCCTTACACCGATATACAGAATTAGAAAAAGTTAGCTAATTTTAGTTAAGACCAAATTTAATCTCCTTAAAAACAATTATTTACCTATACGCTAATAGTATTTGGTATCCACTTAAACTTTGCACTGTTTCTTTTTTATTTTGGTAATTTTCTTGTGCTTCTTCTGATGCTTTACAGTAGGAAATTTTGGTTAATTATTAATCAGGGTTTAATCATTTCTTATCATAAAAAAAACACTTGCATTGCAAAATTAGAAAAAAGGTTTATTTTGATTTATAATTCTACTTAAGACTCAAAGTTATTATTAGGAATAGTAAATAATGTATTAAAAATAAAATTTTGTGAAAATTAAATTCTGAACAATCGTTCAACTTTTTGTAGCTTATACTCAGTTAGATCTAGACAGCTTTTTTTTGTCTACTAAATAATTTCTTAATATATTATTTTCTAAATTTTATGCAATATTTAATTTATTAATTATTTTTAAGTTTCTACAAAAATGTATAAATTAATTCAACAGAAATTTTTTTACAACTGAATAGCAAATAGCAACATTTTTATGTTATCGAGAAAATGTCTTGTGAATACTTAAAATATTTTCAATTTTTTCAGAAATACTTATGCATTTGATACTTTAACTATGGATTTAAATTAAATTCACGAATTCTGATCATATATACGTAGTTTTTTTTTGTTGGAATCAATATATCAACAACAATATTTTTCTATAAATTTTTATTAAATTTTACGAAAAAAGAAACTGAAATTGAAATAGACTATTTGATATGATACATGAAACTGAAAATAGATTGCTGAATTCTATAAATCAATTTTAATACCGATAAAGGATTCGCAAACATTCCGCCACTTTATTGTAGTTTATGTTGTAAAAGAAAGTAACTTGAGGATCACAAATAAAATGTTTTCTTAACAGTGCACTCCGAATAAGAATCGAGCGAAAATATACCATTTTCTTCTGGTGAAAGTTTTTACAATTGGAATAAACGAAAGAAATATTGATTTTTTTCGAAGTTGTTAGCATTCATCTAACATTCTTTATCTATTTCCAATAGTTTCTTTTCAGTTATCATAAAAGTTAGATTAAGTAAAGAGAGTAAAAGCACCTGAATCTAATTCTGTGTGATGATAACATAAAAGGAGAGGAAAGAATAAGAAAAAAGAACTCAAACATTCAATAATTGATAATTAAAAATTATTTCTTATTTAATTAATTAATTGATTAAGTAGATACAATTTTCTAAACTTGAGCCAAAATTAAAATCATAGAGAAATATAACACAAATATATTAGTAGTTTAATATACTTAACAACAATTAAAAGTTACTTAAAATACTTAAAAATTAAAACAGAAACCTTTAGATGAAATGTTTTCAAAGGAGCCTCATTGTTTTACGAGGTAGGATTCAAAAGTTCCCGGACTGAACCTATAACATGGAAAATCTTTGCAGTAGAGCGACTACAATAACATTTCTATGTTACAGCATTTTTCCCATTTTCTAAAAACAGTTTGTTAAAATCACGTGGACTGTGGGTTGCCGCGGCGTCGTATTCTGTAGATGGATGCATTGAGTCGTAGGCAATTGAAAGAAATTGCATTTGTTGAGCAAATAATGTATTTTAATTTTTGTGTTCGTAAGGAAAAAAGTGCTGTGCAGACTATCAAAATGTTGAAACATTTAGAAGGCTGTGATACATTATCGCAAAAGCAAGCTTTTGATAATTATCGACATTTCAGAGAAGACAGGGAAAGTGCAGATGATCTGGACGTCAGCAGACTTCCTGCACCTCTGTAAACATCGAAACGGTTTCTACGGCGGTATATAAGAACAAGCTTCAAACAGTAGCAAAATCAGTTGGAACATCCTCGGCCACATGTCAATGGATCCTCACTAAGGATCTTAAGATGCATAAGTTGTGTCAACATATCGTTCTCCGTTTGTTAAACGAAGATCAATCTTCATATGAAGTTAAAAAGGCATCGCTGGCTTTCAAGTACATGGCAAAAATGGATTCTACAATGTTTCGATGACCTTTACAAGCTATGGCAAGTAGAGTTTGGTTACTCAAGGATCTTATTTCGAAAGAGGATGTGTTTCAGCAGTGTAAATGGTAATATTTTTTAAGTTATATACTCACCCCCTGCGAGGGAAATTTGGAACACTACTACGTATGCTATATGCATTAAATAAATGTGATTTCAAAAGCCGAAAGTGAATAAAAAATATATAATTGCAATAAAAGTTAATTTAATGACTCCAGAGTTCTAAAACAATTAAATAAAAAGTTCTGATTTTTTTCATAAAGCGATTTTATGATCATACGAAAAATGTTCGAACGTTTTACTAAATATGTAATAGATGCTAGATGTAATTGTAGGGAAATTTAAACATTGGATTTGATATTTTAAACAAATTATCTACAGGTTTCCAATAATTAAAAATCAATGTTAGACTACTGTGGCTTTTTCCTTTAAAAAGTATTCAATCCATGAAATCACAAGTAATGAAATCCAATGAGATTTCATAACATACTATTGCATTCGTTTTTAGTTGAATGAAAAACTATTAACTTATACGTTCACAACTATTTACATTATTTTTATATTTAGAACTTAATGTAGCAGATTATTTAGTGAGATGCATCAAAATGTACAAAGTATGAAAGCTTATTTAAACAAATTTACCTTTTAGAAATTTATTGTTTTTATCATTTCATTTTCATCTATATATATATATATATATACACATTAGTTAACTCACATACTTACAAAGGTCATATATATGAAAAAAATAAAATTAAATAAAAAAAATCACATGCAATTAAAATCCTAATATATATCATCTATAAAAATTAAATTAAAAAAAAAAAAAAAATAATATTGTCTGAACTATAGCAGTATAAGATATTCGTATTCGGTCAATTTAATGTTAAAAGTACAGAATATACATGTGTATAGCATAAATTACTAGTTCGACATTTAAGTTAGAACAACAGAAACGAAAATAAATAACGAATTTCCCCTTATTGTATGCATAAAGCAGAGTAGGAAGAAAACACGATTACGTTTGTAAGAAATTGGGAGTTATACAAGATATAAAATCAATAGACACAGCTGCCCTCCGTGGCGTCTAAAATGGCTGTAACCCGTTTAGGCATCGAGGCAAAATGGCCTTCGATGACAGATACGGACAAGTCCTTTCCTGACATCTTTGCGACCTTTGATACCTCTTAGTGACTGAGGAATAATGGTGACCCAGTCTCTTAGCAACCAGTGATCAGATGTTTTTAATGGTGTAGAGATATGGTGAAAGTACTGGTCAGAGCAGTATTCGAATTCCCTGTTTCAAAGTAGGTCAATACACTCTGGGTTTTTATATGGTCCTGCATTATCTTATTTAAAATAGAGTATAGCCATCTGTCTTAAAATTTGAAAAATGAAACGCAATCTGTTCAAATTAACTGTGATTGGAACAAAAGGTCTTGTATGACGATATCAATTGCAAGTAGTCAATGCTTGTTCCACTCTGTGTGTCCAGACACTAATACATCCATGATGATGCTGCACGCAGATTTAGAACTCGTCTAAAACGAAGACTCGTTGTTATTTTCTTATAGAGTTTTGTCATTGGGCGCGTTATTGTTGTTGCACTTTTCTAAGGTACAATATCAAGAAAGGCCTAAATAATGGTCTCCGTGCACTCCATTCGAGTTACTCCAGTCTTCGTCGCACAGTCTATGCATAGTTTTGTCGTGCTGCATGCAGACTTAGTTTCTGAGACAAGATACGTGAACTGGCAGTCCGAATCTGCAAGGCCGACCTCAGATGTCTGGCTTCTCAGGAGTCTGTTATGGGAGGTTGTTGAGGTTTTGTCTGGTGTTCAGTATTTCTTTCCTGTATATATTCACTCACTCTTCATATGCAATAGCGTTGTTACATTTTGATTAATGTAATATCAATGTTGTTGAACAATAAACTATATTCTCGATGTGATGTGATTATGTTGTTATCAAATTACGAGAAGGGTTAAAAACCATTTCTGTTTCTTATACGAGGTATAACACGGGTGTGTCAAAAACAGCCTGCATTCAAATGCAAATTCCGATTGCAAAATAGACTGTGTAACTTTCGTTTTACTCAAGATCGGTATAAACGTTCCTCCTCCTTCGTCCTGTGACGATGCTGAATTAGTAATAATTCGAACTTCCTAGGATCTTCTTTCTTTTAAACAAATTTGATATTTTTATTATTTATCTTTCCTGATGTTGCAAATTCGATGGCCAGTAAAGACATATTGATTACCCACAGAAGGACACACGTGTACATACAAACAAGCACGAACACACATACTCGCGCACACCAATAATCAACAATGCCCTTGGGATCACGAATGCTTCTCAGGCAAGTGGCAAGTGGTATGTAAATTACGGAGTTTCTATCCCCGAAGGGGATGTACCTCCACATCAGAGGTTAATAAAAATCAAATACTGAAAATAGTGTTGCATAAAATGAAAAAGTGTAAAAAATAATTTAATGTGTGCGTGGAATAGTTAATGGGCAGTGGCATTACGCCTGCTAGAAAAATAGAGTGCAGACGGAGTCCGCGCGCCGTGATGCTATTGCCCGTTCGGCAGTTTTCCCTGGGTGGACAGAACCTCCCAGTGATTTGAGTGGCGGAGCCTCTCAATCATGTCGGTGGGCGTGGAAACGAATGGCACGTTCAGTATGCTTCTCAGTGGATGCATCGATTCGATCGTGTTTCCGTCGCTCTAGCTACACCAGCACTCTCAAACATTCCCCACTATATTTCTTAACCATGTTTCTTACAGCCAGTGTACGTTGGAACTGTCTAATAAAATGTCAGTGAATTATCTCTTAAGGATCAATTTGCCTTTTCAATTCAAGCACTGTGACATTCTGGATGTGACTATTTGCAGGAGTTACCTATATTAGTGGTAACACCCGGTATTTTCTACTACACGTGTCTTTTGAGACAATAAAACATATTCGACAAGGCTTTTCTTGGCAGAAATGCCGGCAGGGTTATTGTTCTTCATGAGTTTCCTTCCCTTATATATTTTTCTGCGCGTGCCGGAGAGCTGAGAATTTTTCGTCATTTCCATTACATCGTGAGGTGTGCCTACTCTAAAATTTGCATAAGTTTCCAGCCATTCTTCCTTGGTGTTGTACTTTCAACACCAAGTGGCATATATACACTCAAATCTAAAGTTAAAACCACGAAAGTACAATGGATCCAATGGAATTTGGAACACATGTATATAAGACTTTGAAGCAGATATTAGTAAGAAAAACAAGAAGCAATTGAAGGTGATATGCAATATACAAATTAAAACACCATTGCTCAATAAATGGTCCATCACAACGCTAAGCTGCTTGGAAATAAAGGGTTGGTCGCACCGTACAGATTGAAAACCATCACAACAAGTTCTTACACTGTTTAAGGCGGGGTTGATTGACAATTTTGGCGTCCACTCTTCCTTTACTATAAACGATGCTTTTTATGATTGAATGTACCTAGGTTGCTTGAATGGCGCACAATGGTTCTTCCAAAGGAAAAGAGCTCATTTATACGTGTTCTACTGAAATGAAGTCCAGTGACATTAGAAGCCTCCATTTTAAGGTGAATTCACCAGTATTCTTCCTTTAGAAAATCATCGACACATTTTCGTTTGCATAAATTGAAAGTAAGCTTGGACAATACTATTGCATTAAAGCTTGCGTGAATATTTGTTATTTCATCGGAACCAGAAAAATAACATGAAAAGGATATTTTAAACAACAGAAAATAATAAGATTCTGATTTAGAAACTGCTTACTTTGTTAAGAGAAATGTTCCAGGGCTACTTCTGAAAGTGAGAAAGTCATTGAAATAAGTATATATGTATAATAAAACCAAAAGTGTGCGTGTACACTATTTTGAAGGAGAGATTGATGTATAGAAATCTATGTATTTCTTATGAATAAAAATTCCGATATTTTCTAACCGAATAAGACACAAACAAAGCAAAAACGCTTATCACGCATAATGGAATGAATATTTGATATTCAATGAAACCAGCGCAGTTTAATTTAAGAAAAAACAGACGAGGTGAAAAACAGACATTCTCGTCCTCTTTAAATAGAATCGGTCAGAATTTAAAATTACTCACTTTACTCAAGTCCTCCGAGGCTTGAATTTGCAGAGTAGCTCTTCTGAAAATATTAGTCACTGATTTACGAATTTTATCGGCAAAGGGAAATTTTTTCTTGGCCAATCTCTCATCCTCCAGGGAAGTGTAATCAATTTCATCACCCAACATGCCTTGAGGTGTCTCCGGGTAAAGTTGCGACCTTTGACTATCTTTATGATAACCTCTATATGCTTTCTGGATGACTGTAGCTGCTTGCTGTTCTTCACTGAGTTCTTTTCTAGTCTGGAATCCCCGGTAAGCGGCTTGGATCGTTGTGGCAGCAACTTCCTCAGCATACATAGCGTGACGGTCAGGGTCGAATATGTTAGGATCCTGCATGAGTTAGAGCTTTGTTAGTATATAGATATGTAAGAAATATCTTCTTCTGCAACTTTTATAACATTCATTTACTAGTCATAAACTAGTAATCAAAATGTGGTTTGCAATTTGATTATCAAATTTTATCAATGAAAAAGTAGAGTACTAATTACTTGTATTTTAATAAACTACTATTTGTTAAAACTGCAACACTAAATATATTTTTCCCAAGAAAAGGAAATTTATACCATGTTCCACTCTAAATGGTTCAAATAAGCGATCAAAATTATAGAGAAATAAAATAAAAAATAATTCTAGCAATAAATATCCTATGCCACCTTTACGTACAGTACACTTGCACACATAGTGACATCAGATTATGCAGAACACGGTTCGCAATCTATGGCATGCGTGTCACATGGGGAATGTAGTACAATTGTGGCACTCTACACTATTCTACAAATTTGACAATTTTTCAGTCGATGGACGTTGATAAATTTGTAATGGATCACATTTAATATACATCCTCAGAATTACGGATCGTTGTGGATTTACGAAAAAAATCTGAAAGAGAACACTAAATATAAATTTACAGCTATTTTGTAAATTATTGAATGCTATTGTTCGAGAAATTTAATTGTTTGAAGAAAGATCATTGGATGCACTGCACATTCTGCTTTTGGTTCTATATATCTAAGTAAAAAATCTTTCGTCATATGAAGAATATTTCGAGTCTGCAAAGAAATTGTTTAACATTTTAATGCTCAGAATCATGTCAAATTGAAAGTCACAAATTATAGCCCAGATTTTGAGAAATGATAGTATAGGGGTGCAAGTTTTAGGTTCGCATAAAAATATTTATTTAACTATAATGAAGGGAAATACTTGTATTTTCGTTGCCTATTTTTTAATTTAATAAATATATTTCAGAAACACATAATATATGAACAATTTTAATTTTTTACTCTTCAAGAAATAGTTATATTTTACGCTGCTTATTTTGATGTTAAAACTTCCGCTGCTCATTTTTTTTTAAAAATCAAAATAGGTTAAAAAGCTGCGTATTTTTTATCACATATTTCAAATATACGTATTAAATCTACATTTTAGAGTTAAAATATACAAACACATTTTGTAAAAAAAAATTTCTTTTCAATATAGAGTTAGATCATAAAAATATGTACATTAAAACATAAATGAAAACAGAAAAAGTGCGGGCTGTTCAGATAAAGTGTCGCCCCACTTAAATCACGGGTAGCGCAAACTTTGCTAACTCTACGTTACCTGTGGAAATCGCGGGATACTTTACGAGATGGTTGAAAAATATCTTTAAATAATGCAAAATTAGTTTCTAATAAAACTGTAAATCTATCTTTTTTGACCTATATTCACTAACTCAGCATGCATCATTAAGGGAATCAAATTGTTTCAGAAATGTAATCCTGGGAGGCACGCTGGGTCATATTGGTAGATTGGTTTGACACTCCACAGCTAAAAGGTTGTCAAGCCCCGTTATAGAATCCAGAATGGTATTATGAATGGAGTCTTTCTAATCCAAAATTCCAATTGTTCTTTCTCCTGGAAAAGCACCAGCCAATGTGATATAATGGACATGTTTAATGGGTACAAACTTTGGGGAGTGTGCAAATCGAAACAGAACATGTTACACACTGAAGAAGGTTTGTGCATTTCGACCAAATGAGGTAAGGCATTCTTTTGCTGAAAAACGGTGAGACTTCTTTGAAGGGCGATAGAATCTCAAGCACGCATCTACTTTGATGTAATGCTCGTTCAGAATAGCCATGATTTGAATGTGAGATAGCCTAAAATATTCAAAAGGGTTATAGACAATAACACCGAATCTCTAGTATAATATACAAAAATATAATCTTAGAGAAAGCGTTCACCTCTGTATTATTTAATGATTACACGTACATCTTAATGATTTTTAAGGACTCACCTAAGAAGACGATTTGTTATCGGTAAGCCATTGCAACAAGAGATTTTGTTGAATGCTGCACAAATGCATCCCGATACGTAGCCCGATTTTCAGTATTAACAACAAATAGATTAGTTATTTCCGAATGTTCTGTAGATTATTATGCATCCGAATATCAATTCCGGGTCATCAACATATAGGTGATGACGCTGTGTTGATGGAAGTCAATTATTTTCTGTGTTGATGGAAGTCAAATATTTTCTGTGTTGCGTGTTCAAATTATTTCCTTTTGGCTTAACGATTTTACTTTAATACTGCTTTTTAATGAGAAAAAACATATAAGACACATTGCTACTCGACATTCTACGAAAATGTCAACAATACGTAATAACAATATAAAATTGCCAAATGACAACAAAGAAATTACCAGTTTAATCAGTTCGTTTCACTTCATGCAGCCTCAGTTTCCTTTATCAAAGATTATTTTAAAAAATAAAAATTCTTGCAAAAAGGGTTAAAAATAAAATAAAAATATTTCATAGCTAAAACACAAAGATAACAAATAATAAATTTGTATACTTCATTATAAGGTTTTGAATAAACATTGTGTTAAATGACTAATATCTTTGAACAAAAAAAATTTAATATATTTTATATGATTTTGCTCTAATCTTTTTTTGAAAGACTAAGCAATTGTTTCTTTTTCTTAAATTATTAGGATACATTCTAATAAAATTTGGCTTATTATGTATTAGTTCAAACTAATTGCACAATATCGAGCGGCATAATTATAATAAAATAAATAATAGTAGTTATATACGATGCAATAAAATTTTCCTTCAAATATCTTTCAACTCAAATATGAAGAAAAAAATTCTTCCAATTTAATGATACTATAAACTAAAAATTGAATTTAATTGAATATAAAAAAATGCAAATTATTTAATTCAGTTGCATAAATAACTTTTTTTTTAAATATTAAATTCAAAGGTGACATGCAAAATCGTATTTCTCACCATCATTATGGGCTTTAGGTATTTTATTAACCTGTGGAGATGAAGTAATTAGAGCAGGTAAGATACAAGCTAATGCTTGTGTTAATTTATGTTTTGCTATACTGTTATCAGTAAATAATTAGGCAAAAAAACATTTCATAATTCCTTTCAGTGCGAAAAGCGCGCAACCGATAAAACTTCCTCTAAAAGCCCAATTAATCATGAATATAGATCAAAGAGCCCATTAAGGCATGTTTTTAATTTAGAAATGTTTTCCATCTGTAACAAACATCATACTTTTTATGCCGTCTTTTTAGCGTAATAAATTAATTTTTCGTACTTTTTGAAATAAACTCAGCTTGCCTAATAGTGGAAAAATATTTTCCTAAAAATGCGTGTTTATCAGAAACCGTAGTGCAATTTTGTAACGACGTAAAAATGGAAGTGATTACATTATTTAATGGAGATGGTTTAACTGCACAGCGCTTAAAGAACATTATCGTTTCAGAAGTGAAAGAAAAATTATGGTTGGGAAATTAGCTTTAAAATGTATGGAGGAGAATTCGAAAGTCAATGATGATTACGGTAAGAGGTATTTTTCTACTTAGTACAAATGATGCTGGATGTTTAATTTAAACGCTAAGCCGTGCTATATTTTATTTTAATATTTCTAATAATATTTATCCACAGAAGTTGTTTTATTGCCTACATATTTTTTTTTATTTTGACAATTTGAGATGGAAATGGCAACACATGTTAAATGTATTAACTCGTTTAGTTTTGCAGCGTACGGAGTGTCTACAAATTAGATGGACGAGTAAGTTAAGAATTTTTTCAAAATCTTAAATGAAATTTACATATTTAAGAGGGTCCGGTTCCTCCATAAGAGCCCATGTTAAATTGCGTAAGTTTAAGTACCTTTTTCTCAGAAACTACTTACTTCTCATGAATAAAAATTTAACATTAGGTTATGTGTACTATCAATAACACTTTAAAGACAGGGGGGTTTTTTTTGTTAAAAATTTAACTAATTATGAATTTTTTAAAAATTGTCCAAATTTTCCACTAAAATTTACATTAAAAAAGTCATATCCGAAAAAGTGTTGTTAGATATATCTAATTCCCTCCATTAAAATTTGTAAACATGTTAAATGCATGTTCACTGAAAATTTGAGGATTATATGATAAGCAGTTTTTGAGAAAAAGGTACATAAAGTTGTGACGGACTATACGGTATTTTACTAACCTCTTCTATTTTTCTTAAGGCAATTTATTTATTTCAACCAATCTTCACCGAGAACCAGGCATGATTTATGTAAATAAGATATATTACATAAGTTCGGTTTTCGCGAGTTAGGAAGAGAGAAGTCACGTGAATTAAAGATTGAGAAGTCGACACGAAGTTGTTGACAAGTGTATCTAGCCTGATACGTGTGAAGGTCGCGAAGAGAAGCGGATTGAAAATAGTGAAAATCCTTATTGCTAAACGTGGAGTGTTCACCAATTCTTCCAGCCATTAAAAAGGTCTGAAGACGTCACGAAGGAACCGCCGCTATAAAATATAAGGTCAGTGACTTAGATTGAGAAATTAAGATTATTCGCATGCGGTGTAGTTGTAATTGTACGCGTTTAAGCTTTCCTAGATTCAGTTGAAGTTCTGCATATTCCGCTAGTATAGATTCCCCACTCTCAATTATTTATCTTAACTTGATTAGTGTTGTGTCTAAATGTATTTGCTGATAAGAATCAATAAATCTGTTTGAATTGCAATTATGTTTTCGATCATTTAAGTCCGCCTACACATCCAGCAGGATTTCCAGATATACAGGAAGGTATTAGTATAAGGGGTGGCCTAAAGTCACCACAAAATGAAAAATATTACATTTTTAGAAAACAGGCAAAAATTTGCATCTTTTTGAGCATTTACATTTTTTAGTACTTTCCAGAAGCATATTCAGAATTTTTTTCTTACTCTCTGCTCATAAAAAGACTCTTATAATTTTCTTTTTTTTTCATTGTTTTTAACAATTTTGCCTTTTTGGGGGGATCTCAAGATACTTTCGTTGGGCTATACGAATCCTACGTGCATCTAGTGTTTTTGAATCATGACACACAATTATAACTTGGTTCAATATCACAAAGTTTTAAGATAATTAATTTTGCTACATGACTTACATTGAACTGTGCAATAGACATAACTACTCCTAATTTTAGAGTTTTAATTCCACAAATGTAGATCTTGCAATCACATGACCATATGGTGTTATTAACTGACTCATTTGGGGGTTCTGGGTCTTTCCATGTAAACATTTTCTTTTTTAATAGCATAGAATCGCATAGATCTCTAAAAACTGGCTTCATTTAATTCATTACGGTGTATGTGCTTATGATCATAGTGCATTTCGTTACATTCAGCTTCTTTCTTTTGAAACTTGCACCAGGCATTTATAATAGGAGGACACAGTTCATGTTGAGGGCTCTCGTTTGAAGATAGAAGATGAAAAAAACAGCCCAAACAGCAGTTTTTATGCTGTGTAGATCATTGATATTATTTATAATAGCCGTACTATAATATCTTAGGATTTTTGATATTAAAATGTCGGTGAATCGGTTACGACCTCTTAGGTTTTTAGAATCACTTAACTCTTTTTCTCTGTTTAGCTTTTTAAGATACAAAAGATGTGTAGCCATACATTTTTACAGATAAGTCCAATATACTCTAATTTTTAAACTTGAGCATCATATGGATTCGCACTCATCAGAGACTTATGCAAGGGGAAACACACATCTGCTCCTAGTAGAGCTAATTTATGTTCATCAAGGAGTAGCTTCATTTAAAAAAATAATAAAAATACTTCTAATTATGGTATTTTCTCATATCATATATCATTTTAAACAAAAATATTTTAACTTTGAAAAAATACAAAAAAAAAAAAAATAATAATAATAATTAATAATTTTTTGAAAATTCATGTGCCGGACCCTTTAAAGCTAGACTAGTTGAAAAATATACTCAATTTATTTTCAGAGGGCGTAAAGTGTCATGATATGGGGTGGACGAAAACTCCTCATGCCATTCTAGAACATAAAAGGATAGTTCTAAAGTAAATGTATTTTGAGCAGAGTTTCTCAAATGTTCTCGACCCATTTTTTCTCCGTTGGAAAGACTGTAAAAGAAATTATTTACCCAGAAAAGATACATAATTTAAAGGGCAATTATCAAAGAAAAAAAAATTTTCATTTTCCAAAAGTATAGTGCACCCAATCACTATCTGAATGCTGAGGTACCTGTTTGAATTCGTCGTGGAGGTTTCATTTAGTGGCCATCACACACACACACGATCTCCACTGGATTTCAGCGTAAGGAAGGGGAGGGGGGGGGTAGTAAGGATCAAATGTACACTCCGTAATTTCTCACATCCATTCATAAACTTAGAATCCACGTTGCGATTAATTTTATGAATGGAAACACGCTGACAAATCTGTAGCAAGAACTGGTTTAACGATGGCATATTTGTATATTAACGAATGATAGCCCAACAAACATCTGTGATAATGACATACTTGGACTGTTTCTCTGGCTTATAACAACATGCACTTTAATGTTTATCCTCTAAATTGCATGAAGTACATAACGCATTCTTTTTACCCAACTAATTTGTTGACACTCTGTAAGTCATGTCATATGGTCGAGGTAGCTTCGTGCACATAGTCATGGACTCGTGACCAATGTCTCAGGAGTTCAAGCCGTATTGACACTAAAGACCCGCCTTGTACAGGGGCTGATGCACGTTAAATCTATCGACGCTCAAATTCTTCCTATTGGCGAAGGGGGGGATTTTAGAGAAGGGGGTGGGTATTAGCTTCGGTTGCCCTTTGGTCAATTAAAAAAGTTTCGTCGCCAATAGACTTCGTGTTGCTTTACGTGCGACGTCAGTAATCACCACGCATGCTTAATGTCACATAAAAAAATATTTTCTAGTATTTTTTTTTTTTGCATTTAAAAATTTGATGTTGTATGAGTTGGATTAATTGTTTTCTATGAATGGAATCTTTTAATTTTTTGAAACAAATGTTTTTTCTTCTAAACAAAAAAATAAAAATAATCATTTCAAAAAAAAATTTAGGAACAAATTCATTCTTTTATGCATAGGCTTAGTTCAAAAACAGTTGTTGTTGTTCTTTTTAATATTTGAAATTAAAGTAGCTAGCGAAAGAAAACGAAGTACTTAATTTGTGAGTTCTGCTAAGCGGAAACGCTTGACTAATTATGAGGCCCTCATCTGGTAATTTAAATGAGTTTTTTGACATAAATGAAAATTATGATTCGATTAGTTTCTTAAGAACAAGAAAAATGCATTTTAATTTAAATTATTCACATTAAATTATTAAACTCTTAAATTTAAGAAAAACACAAAAAAAATTTTAACTTAATTAATTTTTTCTGAAATTTTGTTATGTATTTTAAAAAGCTTTTCATTTTTGTGAGGGAGCCCTTCGCTATAACTCATTACTGTAAAAATCTGGATGCTTTTTTAATTCAAAGAATTATTTATCATAATTTAACGTAATTTATATTTCATAAAATTAATTTAATATGTTACATGTCATTTCACAAAAATAAATATATAAAATGAAATTAAAAACATGTCTTTTAATAACTTATGAATTAATTTTGTTTGAAAAAATATTTTAATATTATTAATTAAAACTAACTTTTAATATTTATACCAGCATTTGTTACATTATAAAAATTTTAGGAACCTAAATAAAATTAAATGAGAAAGTTAAAATTAAATAATTATTACAGCATCACGTTAGTACACACAGGCTGAGATAACATACATCACCTAGGAAATTCCATTCAGGGTTCTTTTTATCTATTTCCCTTTAGGTGGTTAACCACTTAACACTGAAAGCTTTGAAAAATACCTCTTTTTATTTAACAACTTTTCTATAACGAGACTTATTACCAAAAACAGGCACTGTATCTTTATATTTAATGGGATTCGCTGGCGTTATTTACTCTCGATAAAATACAAGGTATAAATTTTTAGGAATAGCAACAAAACATGTCACTTAAATTGCCAGGAAAAATATGTTTCTAAAACTTTCAGCAAAATGTGATATTCATTGAGTTTTTTTTGTGCAAGCTTAGCTCTCATCAAACAACTTTTCTTTTCAAACAGATAAATCAGAAATAGAGACATATTTTTTATTATTTTAAGTTTTATCAGATGATTGTTATAAATAAAGAGCATGCGAGTAGAAAAATAAAATTCATTCACACATAAAATATTCTGAAGTTATATTCCATACATTTCGATTCACTGATTAATTAAAAAAATTTTAAGTGAACTAGATGAATTATATAGGAGCTATTCATTTCTTCAAACATATTCAAATATTTACAAAATCATTACTTATTAATTGTCATTTGTGATTCCATTAAAAAAAAATGCATGGCCTCTAGACAACAGTTTTCATGGATTAAAAGGCAGCATTTTCATTCCTATGAATTAGTTGATTTTTTTAAATGAATTATTTTTGATGTTTATTTTTATATGAGAGCAATTCTGTACTGTATTCTAAGACAAGCTTAGTTCAATTCGATACGTAATCCTGTTAGAGCCGTTACAGTTGGCACAGGTGGCAGCTGTATGTACTAACTTCGGACATTGTATACACCCAAAATCTCTACAAATGTAATCATGTTTTCATCCTATTAGTCTGTAAACGTACACTAAGTTAAGCTCTGATATTTTCTTTCCTTCCTCTAGTATTGTATTTATAATGACCATTAGTGTTATTATTCAGGGACATCTTTGTAAAATTAATTTTTTGGGTTCAACATATATTTTAGTTAATGTATATACAATCGACTCTCGCTAATTCAAACCTTCAATAATAAGAACCTCTCACTAATTCGAAATATATGCCCAGTTCCTAAAAAACTCTTGATATTTCGAACCAAAACAATACTTTTGGTATACTCAATATTTCGAAGTAAAATCTGTGACTGGCCAAACTACAGCCACGCGATAATTTGAACTATCTTCTAAAACTCTCGACAATTCGAACACTTACTATCATGTAGTCATGTAGCAAACAGGTTGGAGCTTACAAGCTTTGTGTTGTATTGTCCCTGCGTGTCTCCCCTGCAACGCAACCCATTTAATGACCACCTTTTTGGTACCCTTACTTTGTGTTTTTCCGGTCCCTCAGGCAAAATACACTTATATTGCTTTCATTCTTCAAGTAGATGATAGACCGACCACATCTGTAGTCAGCCGTCCATATCTTTAGTTTAACACGTGGCCTTGCTATACATGTGTTCAGAAAGGATAGCCCGCTATTGTGAAGAAGAATGTATTTGTGTATTTTGCTTCGGACTGGCATGTCGATTTATAGCTCATATGTGTTACTTATAGCATGCGGCACCAAATAGGGCATGGGCCGAACCCTGTCTTAGACAACCAATGGTGTTGGGGACAGGGTCTGAGAAAACCGATTGCGAAACGATAAAACAAAAGGCAGCAAAACAAAAAAAAATGATATTTTGTTTTCATAAAAAATGATTAATTATGCACAGTATGCATTTTAATAATTGTTTTCATTGTATAAATGTATTCTTTTAATGCAGGGCTTTTAACTTCTTTTTGGATAATATGTACTTTTAAAAATAGTACTTTAAAATAATTTTATACTTATGTATAATTGTTGTTTTATTACATAGGTTTTTTTTAAAATTTAAATGTATTAGAAAAGTTTATCTTAGTGAATTTTGGGAGTTTTCTTCCTATCCTCTTGATAATTCTAAGTGTTTCATTGGTCCCTCTAATTTCGAATTATCGAGAGTCGACGGTAAATATATTTTGCGTATGTGAAACCACTAAAAAGCTTTCATCTGGCTTAAATTTTTTTAATCGTTCAATAGTTCATTCTTGATTAAAGAGACTATCCACACTTTCTACACATTTTTGTGATTATATGACTTTATATATATTTCTGAATTCTTTAGTTGTCCGAATATTTTCAAATCATGAAACTACCTGGAAGTCAATTATTATGGTATAATGTATTTTTAACTTATCACAGTGTGGAAATAAATTAAAATAAGAAAATAGACAAGTAAAAACTAAGAGTGATTTAATTGTTATAAATAATTCAGTGAAATAATTTTTTACGGAATAATATACTATGTACGTCTAATTCAGTAATTTTTTCTTTAATAAAATATCAGGTTTAAATCAGTATAGTGTATAAAAATACTTATCTTTCCAAATAGCTTTAAATCATACCAAATGTATCAAACAATTAATAAATTTGAAGATCGAAAGACGTACCCAAAGGATTATTGGTTCTTTATCCAGCAAATAAGTTCTTGGGGTACAATCATATTTGTAAAATCGGCGTTCTTCATTGATACTTTTGGCAGCAACCAAACTAAAATGAAGAGACATGTATAAAATTTATCTCTGCACTAAAACATATTCCAACTGATTATTTTCAAGTATAAAGGATTAATTTACTAGTAATTTTAAAGCATAGTATAGCAAAACGTATTAGAAAAACATTATATGTGTATATGAGCTACGTAAAATATAAATCGTATTAAACATATATCCTACGTTGAATATTCTTTTACTAAAACTAAATGCGCAGATATTTTTTTTAACTCTGCAAAAATTTATGCTACATTTAACACTTTTTTCATAATCATAAAAATTATCATAATTATAATTTTTATAAATTGTTATATAAAGTGTTCAGAATGAGATGAGACCAGGCATCTCCAAACCTGAATAATGTGTTCATTTCTTCACAGGGAGATATGTAAAAAATTAACTAATGGAATGAACAATTAAAATACAATGCACAAGATAAGATTTTTTGTTGCAATGGAAAAAAACAATTAAAAATGAACGTAAAGTTTATGAATAATTATCATTATTATTTATGACTTTTAACTGATTTTCTGGTAATGATATCCGATGTCAATAAAGTTACTGATATTGGAAGCGTATTTTTTTAAAGCAAATTTAGGATCAAAGATTTTTGGGTGAAATATTTGCTCAACGCACGAAGTAAAATTTCCCCTAAAAATCTTCAGAATATCGATTTTGAGGTTTTGCTATTACTAAATTTTTCATTCGTTAACTTTTCAGAGATATAGTATATTTGTTATTTTATGAATTAGAAGTATGTCAAAATGACTTATAAAAATAATCAGCAGATATGTCACGCACACTTTGACAGATAAAAAGGTAAACCAGGGAAGCACTTTCAAAGTGTCAAATGGTTTTATTTATCCATACGTAGTTAACAGTAGAGTTACTGCAATTATAACTGCCAAATCTGTTTACCTATTTTTGAAGCGAAGTTTGCTTGCATTTTGTAGAGTTTAATGAAAGTATTTGGGTATTAATGCTAATCGAACAATAATAATGTAAAGAAATCATAAGCAAAAGAAGAAAAAAATCACAATTTGAATGTGAGTTTCCTTCTTTGAAGGAAAAAAGAAAGCATGGAAGCATTTTTCTTCCTGTTTATGATGTGGTTTGTTTTTTAATGCTGGTAATACATGAAAATATTTAAAAAATGCATAAAAAAATAGGGAGTATAACCTGGTGAATAAGCTGTATATGCCATGAAATGCCTCAATATAGAAAGTATAACGAAGACAATATGTGCATCTTCTGCACAATCCAAGAAGAATTTTTTTTTAAAAAAAGTCTAAAAATATATAAAGGAAGGAGATAATATTAAAAAAAATAAGGGGAAAATAGGGCAGGATTTTTGATGAGGTAAGTTTGCATTCAAAAATTACTATTTCCAAAAAAATATATTTTTAAAATTGTGTTTAAAAAATGAAATTTTTCTAAATTTCCTGTAGGAATACACTGCAAGTTTACATATGTATTCCATATGTACACTTGTGCATACTGAAATGAAAATTTTGAAATATTGCACACAAAAAAAAACATTTAGCTAAAGCATTGCTTCTCACACTTTCAATATTTGCGACCCAATATTCAATCATAATTTTCATCGCTGCCTCTCTATTAAATAACACTATTGATTTCAATGATACTATATTTTGACGCTAAAGCTACAATACGACTTTAACCTCTAAAGAGCCACTGACGTATATAAAGTCTCACTCAGTCAATGCGTCAATGCCACGTAAAACTAAATATTTGTAAAATAAAAAAAAACTGTATTGATTTCAATGATACTATATTTTGACGCTAAAGCTACAATACGACTTTAACCTCTAAAGAGCCACTGACATATATATAAGTGTCTCACTCAGTCAATGCGTTAATTGGCCCGGACGTATATATACGTCTTTCAGAAGTTCGGTCTTCCCTGTGTATAACTATCCATAAAAAATTCCGAAGTCTTTGAAATGCAATAAAAGAACCTTGACAGTGTTTGCGAAGGATTTACTAATTTACCGGCAGTTAAGGGATTAATTATAAACCGTACAAATTATCAAGAGATATAAGTGTTAATTTTTGTAAAAAAATTATGCATGACAAGCACATAGGCTCACTGGTGATTATTAAACGTGTTCATAACTTAGTATTGTTAAATTTATTATAAAATACATTGTGTGCGGATACTGATACATTTATAAATGCATTATATCAGTGCAGATGTGCATTTTATATTTTACTATGCCAGAATGTATTTTTTTTGTTTACTGTCAGTAAATTAATAATGTTTTTAAATAATTTTTTGTTTTCGACTTTTCAACATACTTGCGTCCCCCTCGTAGAGTTAGTTATCACGCCCCCCTAGGGGGAGCGCGTCCCACAGTTTGAGAAACGATGGGCTGGCTAAAAGTACTTGTCGTGGCAATTTTGAGTAAATTCATAGTGATGCTCTGTAAAAGCTTGTTTTTGAAGAAAAAAAAAACTATACAATATGGATAAAAAATCTCACTTTAGTATAAATATAAATGTCTATTTATTGTACAGAAAGGTTTTTAAGCTTTAGTATTCAAACGTCCTTCAATAAAAGGTACACAAAGATACCTCAAACGTGGCGTCATTGTCGTTGCACGTGATACTTGTTATATACATAAAATACTTGTAACTTACTCGGTTGATACATTTCTTACCCCTTTATGCAATTTTATTTAAATAATAAACTCTTATTTTTCAGACTAATCTCGGTTTAAGAAAGGCTGATTTTTGTATCACGGCGGAAAGCACAGGTCCTGTTGATTCACTATGACCAGATGTAGACAGCCAAAACGTACAATAGCCTGCATGGAGACTAAGGCAGCCTCAAGAACGACATATTTTTGCAACAATGAATTTCGTGGGCTGCGATCTGACCCCGTTGATCGGGTGACATTAGTAATAACAAGCAATATATACCCGACGTTTAATTATCATTGCGAATTGGCTTAACACAACTTCCTGAGCAACATCAATTCGATTGGAAATTTGCATCATTATAATTATCAATAGAAATTTTACACATGCTAATAAATAATCAAAATCAGACTTTTTATTCAATTTATAAAGGACAATTTTTTCTTTTTATGGTTTTATTAAATACAAAACAAAGTTATAACACTTTATTGCAGTGAACTGTTAAATCAGTAAGTTTTTCAATTCTTGTTGATGTTGAACATTTCAGATCCGTATAAAGTGGGATAATAAAGCTGGTCTTATTTTCAATTTCATCAGCTAATTATGAAAGTATCTCATAAATTATGGATTATAAAAAAGGACAAATTAATCTAATAAATGGAGAAATTTAAACTATTTTTTAAAACTGATGTAGTACAAAGTTCAAAGCTGAAAACTATACATTTAAGGTTTAAAAATTCTATATTTATTGGCTTTTCGTTGATATAGCTATACTCATTCAAAACAAGCAATATAAAAAAAGATCTTTTTAAGTCAATTCCTACTTTAAATGGATGAAAATAAAGTATTTTATTAACGACTAGCTTTTATCCGCGGTTTCGCTCGCACTTTGATGTCGTTAAATAACTCTATCAAAGTCATATTCATTATCATCACTAGAAAGTAAATAAAATTATATAATAATTTTTTATTGCTTGACTGGAACCATTCAAATTTAATAATTTTAAAATTAAGCTTAGTTTAAAAAACTGAAAAAATAATTTATTATAATAATTAACAACAAAAATTGAATGACTTAAACTATTAATAATTTAAAAGAAATCTCAAATTTTTTTAAAATTCTTTTTAAGTAAGCTCTTATTTTAAATGGACGAATAGAAAATATTTTATTAACGATTGAAAATGTGTGAATGATACACACACACACATATACATACATATATATATATATATATATATATATATCTAATTAGGTTAGTTCTAAAAGAGAATTATGTTTTATGTTTATCATAATGGTAATTATTATCAACATATTAAGGGTCTACCACAAGGTGGCCCAGCTAGCAACTGTCTTGCCAATTCATATTTACATTATTTTGAAAATAGCTTCACGGACAACTTAGAATATTACTTTTTTCGTTATATAGATGATATAATCATTTTTGAAAAGCAAGACAACTTTCAACCTAATATAAATTTTTATCCACAATATCTTAATTTAATGGAGACAAATAGTAACAATTATGAAGAAAATTTTCTTGGTATGGAAATTAAATTAAAAGATAATAAAATAGTTACTAATATTTATGATAAACGAGAAGACTTTAATTTCAATATTATAAAAGTACCGCATTGGGAGAGTAATGTGAAAGTTTCTATGTTCAGAAACATTGTTATTAATTACACACTACGCAATAAAAGAAAAACTATAAACATTTTACTAAATACTGTTTAATTCACAAAATATCCAATTCATTTTATTAATAGATATTTGAATAAAGAAATTCTAAATAGTAAGGATTAAATTTCCATAGTTTTAACAGGTTAATATTATAGATTTATTATTCTTCCTAGATAGTTTTAAATACCCCCAATTTCTAGTTTTAGATAAAATTACTTTTTTAAAATTTATTATAAATTTTAAATCATATTATCTTAGAGTCTCTAAGATAATGGTAGTATGTTTACAATTCTTATTTTTTTATTTCTATTCTTTTCATACTTTTGCTAAGTGCTATTTTTCAGCCATTGCTTTGTTTTGAATTTGTATTTGGGTCCAGAATCTGGCAATAACTTGTTTATTGTACTCAGATTTAGCGCGGGCTCTCCATTTATGTATGCAATTTTTAAGTAAGTTACCTTTTTCTCATAATGGATTTAGATTTCCTATCCATTATTTCCATTAGGTTTTTGCACGGTATTATTAACAGAAGTAAGTTGGCTGGCCAAAAAACATGTTCAACCCCACTTTTATACAGATAAATTTTTTAAGAGGAATTTTATTGTATACAAGCGGTCCTAAGTCAGCAATGTTGATAATACTGTAGCATCCATTCTTTTATATATAACTCTGTTATTTCAATTTTTCATATCTACTTTTAAATTCTGTTGTCTGGTTATCTTGTAATTGCAATTCTTTTAAAAATTAATTATGTTAATTCATCTCTCTCGTGTAGAGAAATTTTGATTATATATATATATATATAAATATAAAAGAGAAAAGCGACTCACTGATTGACTGACTAATCACGATATCTCCGGAACCGTACAACCTACCGACTTGAAATTTAGTAGACATATTCCTTTCATGGAATAGAGATCAGCTAAGAACGGAATTTGCGAAATTCGAACCGCAAGGGGCGTTACGGGGAGTAAAAATGTGTAAATAATTGTTTCCATTTTTACACTACTCGACGTACAATCTTGAATTTGGGTAAGCAGATTCCTTTCATAGAGTAGAGATCCGCTACAAAATGAGTTAGCTGAAAATCGACATCCAAGTGGCGTTCCAGGGGCGTTATAGAATTTCCAATTTTAAATTATTAGACGCACAGACTTTAAATTTGATAAGTAGATTCTTTTTATAGAGTGGAGATCAGCTACAGGATAGGTTTTGGAAAATAGTGGCGTTGCAGGGGATTAAGGGGTTTAAAAGATAAATATTTTGGTTTTTAAACTACTGGACCTACCAGCTTGAAAATTGGTTGCCACAGTTCTTTCATGGAGTTAATATCCGCTACAAAATGGGTTTTGGGAAAATTGGTCCCCCAAGGGGTGTTGAGGGGGGTTAAGAGGAGATATAAATAATTATTCCGATTTTTAAACTATTAGACGGACAGTCTTGAAATTTGGTAAGCAGATTCCTCTCATAGGGTAGAGATACGCTACAAAATGGGTTTCGTGAAAATCGACCCCCAAGTGGCATTGCGGGGCTTAAGAGGCGTTATAGAAAATTACTTCCATTTTTAAACTCCTGGAAGTACAGTCTTTAAATATGATAAACAAAATCCTTTTATGGAGTAAAGATTCACTATATAATGTGTTTTGTGAAAATCGACCCTCAGGTGGCGTTGCGCTGGCTCAAAAGGAGTTATAGATAATTTTTTTCCATTTTTAATTTATTAGACTCACAGTCTTCAAATTTGATAAGCAGGTTTCTTTCATAGTGTAGAGGTCCTCTACAAAATGGGTTTTGTGAAAACACACCCCCAAGTGGAGTGGCGGGGGCTCAAGGGGGTTTATAGATAAGTTTTCCTATTTTTAAACTATTAGACGTACAGTCTTGAAATTTGGTAAGCAGATTCCTTTCGTTGAGTACAGAACAACTATAAAATGGGTTTCACAAAAATTAACACCCAAGTTTCATTTTGGGGGATTAAGGGGCGTAATAGACAAATATTTCCGTTATTAAATTATTCGATCTACCTGCTTGAAAATCGGTAGGCATGTTCCTTTCATGGAATAGAGTTCCTCAAACAAAGAGTAAAACAAAAATCGACCCACAAGAAGAGTTGCAAGGGGCCAAGGGAAGTTATAGGAAAAAAATCCTGTTTTAGAATTGTTAGAGCTGTGTCCTTGAAATTTGTTAAGCATGTTTTTTTGTTGAATAGGAATCCGCTATGAATGCATTTGACTGGAATCAACGCTAGGTGGTGCATGGAGTAACTGGGGAGTGTTGACAAAAAATTCCTTTTTTCGAACTACAAGGATTATAATAATGGAATTTGGTTTTCATTTTTCTTTTGTTGAATTGAAATCCGCTAAGAACGGTTTTGGGGACAACGACTCTCAACGGAATTACAGGGGGGGGGGGGGTATTGATAATGATAATTTTCTTTTTGCTCTTTTAGATTTAAATTTGAAATTTGGTTTCCATGTTTATTTTATGGAGTAGAGATCCACCTAAATTGGTTTTGCAGAAATCCTCTTGGTTATAGGGTTAAGAAAGTGCAAACATCATTCTATACTCAATTCTAGAGATTATCAGATAACACAAATTAGTAGTTCTGTCCTTTTTTATCAAGAGGCGAGAGTTACAGGTATCAGAATATTTTTCAATACAATGGGAATTCTTAATGGCTAGGACTTAGATATCAATAATTTATATACATAAACAGTATATATTTAAATAACATTATGAAATACCCAGCGAAGCGGGAGGTTAACGGCTAGTATATATATACAGTGGTGGCAAAAAGTCCTGAACACACTCATTTTTCAGCGTAATTTTTGTGTTTCACTTCATTTTTCGTTGTGAAATTATCGCACTATCTTAAATATTGTTATTGGTTTTAATGTATTTTTTCATGTTGATTTCAAATCTGTTTGTAGATTTCATCGAAAGTAAATAGTTTCATTGATATCTTGAAAAAAACATTGACAAGAAAGCACAAGGTCACTGTAAGAATGAGTGAGTGTGTTTTCCACCAATGAAATGCTCCGTTATTTCAAGCAACAACAACAAGAAAAAGGTGAATCGTGGTTTATTGTATTGAATGAAGTTGTGTGCTTGTGGAAAATAGTGTATTGAAAGCAATTTGAAGTGCGTTTGTGGAAAATATTGGAATTATGTCTAAATTTTTATATCTGCCTGAGAATAAAAGGTACAAAATAATACATTTGAAGGAAGAGGGTTATTCTATGCGCCAAATTGCTGCTAAAGTACCATGTGTCCTTTCTACTGTTGTGAGAACTTTAAAAAGATTTTCTGAAACAAATTTTATTGCGGACAGGGGGCGATCAGGACGACCAAGAAAAACATCTTTACGTGAAGACAGGTTATTGCACAGAATTTCACTTTCAAACAGAAAGATTGATTCCTCGCAAATTTTGAAACAATGGACTTTGACATCAAATGTGAGTGTGTGCCTAAGAACTGTTAGAGGAAGACTGCTGGAAATTGGGTTACGAGGCTGTAAAGCGCGCCCAAAACCATTACTGACTGAATTTCAATGCAAGAGGCGATTGACGTGGGCAAGGGAACATTCATTATGGAATATTAAAGACTGGGGAAAAGGTAATATTTAGTGACGAGGAGTCATTTTGTATTTCTGGCAACCAAAGTAGTGCCTATGTAAGACGACGCACTCATGAGGAATTCAGCCCTCAGTGTCTGAAGCCCACAGTAAAGTACCCGACTAAAGTGATGGTAGGGGGTTGCATGTCTTCTCATGGTGTTGGAAGACTTCACATCGTTAGCGGAACAGTGAAAGCTATGAATTACATTGAAATACTACAAAATAAATTGCTACCAACTGCGAGAGATCTTTTTGGGAATCAGTCATGGATTTTTCAGGACGATAACGCCCTTGTCATCGTGCAAAGGTAGTCCAGAATGGTTGAAAGACCATACTGTGAATAGAATGAACTGGCCAGGACAGTCTCCCGACCTTGATCCGATAGAGAATTTATGGTTTAAAATTGGTTATGAAATTTCAAAGAAAAAACCTTCAAACAAACGTGAATTAATTGAAGCTTTAATATTTTCCTTCAGCCATATTGTCACGAAAGATCTTCTTTTGAAATTGGTGCTTTCCATGCCAAAAAGATGTAGAGCCGTAATTAAAGCAAACGGCTGGCCCATAAAATATTGATTTTCCAACATGTGACAACAATGTAATTTTCAAAATGCTTATTAAATATACCGTATTTGTCAATTTTCGTGTTATTTTTCTTTGCATATTATGTTATATATTGTTTTATTCTGCTCATATTTCACATTATTGTATTCAGGCAGCTTTACTGCAAAAAATATTTTAGTCATTAAGAAACTAGTAGGAGATTTGAAATCAGCATAAAAAATACATTAAAATCAATAACAATATTTAAGATAGTACGATAATTTCACAACGAAAAATGAAGTCAAACACAAAAATTAAGCTAAAAAATGAGTGTGTTCAGGACTTTTTGCCACCACTGTATATATATATATATAGGGTGAGAGTGAACTAATAGTGAGAATTAAAAAAAATTATGATTTGTCTGCATTGTTGTAACAATGCACTCCCGGTTTGGCTAGTATGGCTGAAAAACCGGTGTTTTCGATGCCAACTTTTGGCATTGTTTTCACAGTTACATTGTTAGAACAATGGAGACGAATTTAAGTTGACGTCGAAAACAAGTAATTAATTTAATTAATTAACGATTAATGAATTATTTTTTAAGAAACTGTATTAGCATCAAGTATCATCCACTACAAGGTTTAAAAAATATTGTTTGAACTTGATAGGGTGAATAGTAAGTATTTTACACTCACTTCCAAAAGTTAAATACGAAGATGTAAAATGCAAAACAAAAAAAAAAACAAAAAAAAATCAACAAATACTGCTTTGATTGACAAAAATTTTTGCAGTAAAGTAGCATAATAAAACAAAATCAATAATTACATGCAGAAATGAAAACAATATTAAATTTTTGTAAGTTATCAGATAATGTCATACTGGTGACTTAAACAGAATT
>BMAO01020897.1:38007-77054 GCA_019973975.1 Trichonephila clavata | reverse complement strand
GAATTATTGAAACACAACAAAAAAGTCAAGAATAATTTCACTTTCAAAGACACTAAGCAACAAATATTATATTTACAAAAAGACTTTGTAATTATATGTATTTATAAAGTATTTGGTAATTTCGCTGTAGTTTGGAAAAGTCACTACTATATTCTTATTAGACATTTTCAAAACAATAATGGATTGACAAAAAAAGAAAGAATCATATTTTAATATTACAGATGCAAAATTGTCACACATTTTCCTCACTCCATAATTTCATGAAAATCCCATTAATTTTACAACAGTCACTTACCACTTTGAAACATACTTTACAAATATAATAAGATATTACAAAAGGTAATACAAGATAAGTTATAACATCTGTCTAATACTTCTATTGTTTTTAAAAATTGTAAAGATAGAGTTACTCTAATGAAAGGCAATATTTTCCCATATTGGCATTAGTAGAGTAAGTATGAATAGTTATGATGCATAGTTATGATTTTTAATTTTAGGGAATTAAAGATATGTGTAATTCTCTACTACTCTAACAAATTTATTTTCAATAATCTATAACTAAATAAATTAAATATGAAAAATAATTATAATTATTCAAATAGTTTTAAAAGAAACCTAAATTTTCCACAATGGATTTTATTATAAAAAAAGTAAGGAGCTACCTCAAGGTTGGCCTGCTGGTAATAGTTTAGCTAATACCTATCTTCATTTCCATAAAAATAAAAGTTTTGGCAATAAATCACTTTAGTAATAAAATAAAATTATTTTTAGTAATAAATTAATATTTTTCCCTAACTTTATTCCTTATCCACAGTATCTAAAATTAATTAGAACACAAACACAGATTTGTATCAAGCAGAATATTTAGATCTACAATCATATATAGATAATAATTATAGCTAATATTTTCTATTTATATCACTATTGTCATATAGATGGTGCCTTATTTAATTTTCGAGATATATAGCCACACATTACTGATAGTTGTTTTATAAGGCTTGCATGTGATCATGGTGTTTACTCGCAGGATTTATAATCATATTATAATGAATGGAAAACGTATTGTAAAGTTATGATTCTTATTTTGAATTATTGTTTGTATCAATATGTAACATTAAACAATTGTTTTCTTTTCAATTCATATTAGTTTAACTGTATGAGACAGTACTGAAAGTGTACACGTGTTATTTTTAGGCTTCATTTCATTTTCATAATCTGGTTTTTTCCCACACTTTCTCGTACACTATTATGTCGAAATTTTCTGCTGAAGGGGAAGATTAAGATTCTGTTTATCAAGCCTAACTCTCTCCAAGTTTTGAAGCTTTTTACGAATTTAAATTGAAATTTTATATAAAATTTTCTTTTGGACAAATATTTGTGGGCAATGTTAAAATATGTACAAATAATTTATTAAGTGGAATTCTTACGCAATACACGAATGTAAAAAATGGTTTTTACTAAGGAAAAAAAATTATTATTTTGAGTTCTGAAAATTACTGTTAGTGCATCAAGTTAGGTATATATGTGAGTTCTTAAATGTATTTTTTAAAGTTGTGAAACATTGTTATTTGGATGTTGATACAGTAATGTTCCTAAATTATCTTTTAATATATTGTAATGTTACATTTCAGGCTCGTGTCACCTTGTATGGGGAATGACCTTTCTGGTTCAACAACTTTATCGCCAATTAAAGTAAGAAGAAATATTTACTTTAACATATTCTTGCTCTGTAGGAAATAATATCTTGCAGTAGTTAAGTTTCAATTTAATTAATATGAAATTTGATAATAACGTACAATGTTTTTTTGTTATATTATACTAATTTATGTTTATATATGTGTGAGGGTGTTACTCGTTCATATTTATGGTTAAATTTATCTTAGACTTCACAGAAGAATGTTTAAAATAACTTTAAATTTCTTCGAGAACTTCACTAAAACTACTAGAGTATTTAACATTGCTTTATAGAGTACGCTACTTCTCCATTCAGAGGTTACATTATTTATATTTATTTTTTATATAAAAGAAAGACTTTTCTCACTAAATGTATTAAAAATTAAATTGCATGCTGTTCTTTGAGAATGAATATTGTATTACACAATGGTTTTCAAATTCAAAAGAATATTCGCGGGATTTCTGTTTTATATGATAAAACGTTCTACTCGCAAATTAATTGTATATCAATGCGGACAATTGCATTATTATTTAAATAGTCAAATTTTGCTACAATTATTGTTTTATATTTGATTTTGTAAGTAAAATTTTAAAAAAATCTGAGAGTGGAAACTTTTATTCTGTGGTGAACGACATTTGAAACAATTGAAAAATATCGAGTTCAAATGATTGCACGCATATGGGATATTTTTATGTGAGCTTCCAAGGTAAGGTATTGTATCAAAGCCTTTTTAAATAACTCATTAGTCGTCACTCATGAGCGCGAAATCTATTTAGTGGAGTGAGTAATAAAAACTTCAAGTCGCGAATACAACAATATTTTTTAAAATTTCGTGACTAAAACTATTTCATTTCTCCAGAAGAGTTAAAAAAGTTCCGCCTTATAATAAGCTCAATACATTAGCCAATAGGTTAAGGATAGTTATTTATGTAAGTATATTCGAATTGATTTTTTAAAAGACATTAAAACAACGTGGAGGGCAAATGTCAGCAAGCACCTATCTTTACACATTAACATAAATTGATCTTAATAAAGTATTACATTTTTCATTTAGAAATTGATCATATTCCTTTCATTATGTTTTTTTTTTTTTGTTCTCCAGGAAAGTATTCCAGATGAAAATTTAAATAGAAGTCAGAAATCTAATGCGAATGCAAAAACGTAAGTACATATAAGTTAAATTTTAAATCTGTGGTTGAAAAACTGTTTTCAGTAGTTATAGATTTTAGAAATGCTTAATTTTTCTGAAGATATTTTAATCCAACGATTGATTTATGTTGGTAAAGTATAAACATTTTCATACTTATATACGAAAAATAAAGAAAAGAAATCTTAATAACAGATGCCAAGTTTTAATTGTACGTGTATTTGTTAATTATATTTGAATAATCATAAAGTGCTGAGTTTATGATGTTATGTTTATAGTATTTTGTTTCACGCTTTTGAAAGGTTTTCTTATGTAGGCCTTTACACAGGAATATTTACAGGTAAATATTACTGACATCGTATGCTTGCACTAGGTAACATATTTGGTGTATTTTAGAAGGATGAATTTAAATATTTAGGGTGTTAATGTTTATTTTAATCACAAGTCCTTCAATTCTTAACTGCAAGAGGATAGATACACAGATGTATTTTTCTTAATTTGCATGTTTCACCGAATAGGTAAGTTCTCCAATATTTATTAATTGAGCAATAACTATCAAAAATGTTTATTTTTTCTGATTATTATTAAGTTTAATAAATTTTTTATAAATAAATAATTTATTTCTAATAGATTATTTGCTTATAAATCTCCATAATATTATAAGCAAGGAGATAAAATGCGGAGCATATTTTAATTTAAAAAATACGGATTCTCAGAGAAAATAGAGATATGATAAAATGTATTGCTTTTTGTTCGCTCTTTAAGTGTCAAAATAGTTATACTAATAAATGAAAAAACTGTATATAATTTACCTTTTAACATATAGTCAATGATGCATTTAGGGAAACGGAATTTAGGAACTTGTTATGTGAAAAAATAAAACGTTTTTCATTAGGCCCCCTCTACCCTGCGTAAATGCATTCGAACCATTCCATCTTTTAGGCGTTTTTAGGGGAGGGATACGGAGTCTAAAGTCAAGACAGAATACACTCAGCGTAACAAGACAAGATCACCAAAGCAAAATAGTGGATAGAAAGAGAAACTCAGTGAACGAGACCGACGGGTATTGAAGCATATTGTAATGCCTAAAAAGCAAACAAGGGAAGCAGAGTTCAATCAGCAGCTGAATTTTCCGGTATCCATGATTACATATAGAAGGCACCTTCATAAATAGAGCATTTACGGCAGAGCAGCAATTTCGAAGCCACTTGTCACATATGTTAATGCCTACAGAGGTGTCGCACTCACAAAACCTGATTGATTAATAAGTGGAAGAAAGTAATATGGTCTGACGTATATCGTATTTCACACTTTTCTCTACAACATGACGGGTGCACATTTGGAAAGTACCTGCACAAGCATTTGATCATGATTGTTTCCTTCCAACTGTCAAGCATGTAGGTGGATCTGTCATGATATGGGCAACCATGTCTTGGCTATATGCTGGACCAATAGTAACTCTGAAAGGAAGAATTAATGGGAAGATTTACAAGGAAATGTTAAATGACCAGGTCCATCCTATGATGCAAACTTTGTTTCCTGTAGGAAAGGAATTTTCCGTGATGATAATGCATTTATCCATTCAGTGCGACTTGTCTAATCATGGTTTCATAAACATGAAGTTGAAGTTAAACATCTACCTTGTCCCGCACACAGTCACCCGTTCTGAATATCATTGAAACATTTCGGTATGTTTTTGAGCTTTCGATACGAAATCACCCCACCCCCTACCCCGGGCATCTCTCCTAGAACTTTTACAATATCTCAGTGAAGAATGGTACAATTTTTCCCTAAACACTATTCAGGACTGGAATGAATCGATTCCTCGCTGTATTACATGCCAAAGCTGGTCACACACCATTCTAATAAAGTATTCTTTATAAATCTAAGATGTTTATATTATTTTGATAGCCACCTGTAAATATGGATGGAATTCTCCGTTGGATGACGCTAATGAACAGTAACCAATGTAAAAGCTTTATGCTCTACAAAGAGAGAGCTCTCTGAGATAGAGACAATCAAGCCCAGAGCCTTTTTTAAATAATACAAACAACCTGGAAAAGCATAAGACTTGAATATAGTCTAACATTTCTCTGGGGAAGCCTCATATTTTTTGTAAGTTGTTCGATTAGCATAAGATTATTTACACTAAATTTTTAATCTAGACTATGCCGGAACATAATGAAGTCAAAAAGAATCCTTCAAAGAAGTTTTCATACAAATTTATAGCTGACATCAGGTGGTGATCTAACAAGTTAAATAAACCGTACTACAGATCCATGGCTGAAAAACCTCACCAGTAATGAGTCGTAGTGCACGGTTTTGGATAATATTTATCTTTAACGGAGTGGAATCCGAAGAGGTTATGAGTAATACTGCTCCATGATCAGATATTTTTCGTCCGTTGGTGATTGCCAAATTGGAACAGACTTTTTAACCAGGGCTTCAAAAAAAAATGTTTTTTTAATATTCCAAATGGGGTGAAATTATACCTTTATACATACACACAGTTTTGAGAAATGAATTTTTAGCTATGTACAAAAACGTGTTAAATGTGCAGAATTTACTCACAAAAAAAAAATTCAAATATTTAAATTATTTTTATTGTATTGTGATTCCTGGAAAATTTGAAAGTTTTTAAGTATTGTTTTATGTATATTATACTATTGATCTTCAACTTTGTTTGAATAATTTGTGATAATATTTTTCAGTAATGTATCAGAAAACATAACAGCAGACCTTCAGGCACCTCCTGCATATTTTTCTACGAAAGTAAGAATTAATATTTACTTATACACTCATTTATATTGATACATAATTCCAAGTTTAACGTGATACCTATAAAATGAAACAAGACAGCAGTATCACATTCATCAAAAAACGAAATAATAGATGGTTTAGTATAAACAAATGCTACAAATGAATTTAGTTGAAATTCTGGAATTGTAAGCAAGAAATTTTACCTATTAAAATAATTTAAATTTATCAAAAGACAAAAATTGAAACTTTTTTCAAGATTATTGAAAATTATGCGGACAAATTATTCTGAAGAAGTAAAATCCATACATATATATAGAGTTAAAAATAAAAATATGGATTCAACAGTATTATAAACATTGCTGACTTAGGACAGCTGGTATATAAAATAATTTATATAAAAGTGGGGTTGAACATGTTTTGTAGCCAGGCAACCTTCCCCCTTTCTGTTAATAATACTGAGCAAAAACCTATTGAAAATAATGGACAAAATATCTGAATCCATTACTAGAAAAAGGTAACTTACCCAAAAATTGCATTTAAAAATGCAGAGCCCGCGCTAAATCTGAGTACAATAAACAAGTTATTGCCAGATTCTGGGCCCAAATTCAAATTCAAAGCATGAAAATGGCTGAATAGTAGCACTTAGCAAAAGTATGAAAAGAATAGGAATAAAAATTAAAAATTGTAAACATACTACATTACCTTAGGGACACGAAAATTAAACATGATTTTAAAAAAATTAAGAGAATTAGTAATTTTAATCCTTGATATTTAAAATATCTTTATTCAAATGACTATTAATAAAATTATTTGGGTATTTTGAATTAAGCAGCATGTAGTAAAATGTTTATATATATATATATATATATATATATATATATACTTTTTCCTAGGGCCAGAACATTTTACTATTTTTTTTTTCCGTAAAAGAACCTCCCAATAGAGAAGTGCTTTTTCTGTTTAACGAACTTTTTCTCATGGGATTCAATATATTTTCTCCCTATTTTTAAAATATTTCAGGACACTTTTGGAAATTATTCTCTCCTTATGCATATTTCAAGGTAATCAATATCCTTGAACTGGTCATACTAGATGCCTAACTCCCTAGAACATTGAAATTGCCTTAATTTTTCAAACAGAAAAACTCAAATAAAACTAAGAGATTTTATGAGTAACGAAATTTTTTGGGACGAATGTGGTAGTGTATGCTTAAAAATTACTGGTTATACGGTTATAAAATAAAGTACGTAAAAAATTATTTGTAAGTTTTAAATCAGAAAACATTTAAGAAAAAATTATTTATATAAATAAAAATATATTTCTTAATGTTGAAATCCAGTGTATTCCTGGACAACGTTTTTTTTCTTCTTGTTTTCTTTCAGATTTACTTTTGATGGGTAAGACATATAAAATGAATTGATTTTAATTTTCAAAAAAAATTATTATGTGAATAATCATTTTTTAAAATAATATATAGTGCTTATGAATTTAAAATTTGTTTTATGTGGTGTCTTAATTATATTAAAAGGTGAAACACTATGTAACGAATTTTTTATATAAGGAATTTTTTTTGGTTTTTATTGACTTCGTTAAATAGAAGTCCGAATGTTCATATACCTGAGTGCAAAACGTAGATGCTAGATGCAATCTTCAACATATTACTATGGTACTGTTGAAAAGAGCTTTTTATGATCAGGACAGTGAAAAAATCAACTCAGAAGAAAGGCGATGCAAAGAAACACATGACAAGCAAACACATGAAATGCATACACTCAGTGCTTTGAAACTTAGAAGTAGGTATTGGAGGAGGAAGGAAGGAAGATGACAGCATTTTCAGACGAAATGAAAAAGGAAAGAAAAAAAAAGGAAGCATTTCCGGAGAGGAGGAAAGAATTGAGGAAGAGTAAAAAGAAAGAAGAATCATTTCCAGATATTCCCAGCAATTCAAATTGAAATCGTATGTTCGCATGGCTACGAGAAGCCATGATGAATAGAAACCATTATGAAATCAGAGTGCCTTTAAACGTGGTAGAAAACTTGCTAGGTTGAAGAGGTGCGTAATTTGACGAGTATTGCACAAAAATTTGAAGTTGACAAAAGTGTAGTTTCGAGATCTTGGAAAAACTTTACAAATGCCACATACTGTTGTAGAAAAGGTTGGCGGGGTTCAAAGGAAGAAACGAACGGCAATTGATGAACTTTATGTGGTTCTGCAGACGAAATAGGATTGGAATCATACATCGGGTAACATTTGTGACGGATTTATTCGCGTCCTTCCACTAACCTTGGGGATTCCTTTTGGGCCATCATTTTTATCAACCAACTTTCTCCGAGGTCAGGAAGCGTGATTATGCATATTAAGTTCAATATATATATTCTGTATTCGCGAGTTTGAGAGTTCGTGAGGTGATAATGGAAAGTTAGTGAAGTGAGAATTGAAGATTAGTGAAGTGAGAATAGCTTGGATGTGAAGTGAAAATAAGTAAATCGGCAGTAAAACGTATGCGTAAACAGTGTACGAAGCGAGAAGCTGGAATCTTACAGAAGAGCTTAGTTCAAATGTTGGAACCGTGTTAACATAAATGCAAGGATAAGAAAACCACAAGAGTTCAGGTACTATGTGTGATCCTATTTCATTAGAAGTTAGAGAGTTAAATTATTAGCATGTTCCTAAATTAATCAAGCTTTGTATAAGTTATCGTAAGGGTAGATTTGTATGATCAGATATATTATCCCCACGTCATCTTATCTCACCTTCGTGCTATGATAGATCGAAATTATTTTATTTAGATTATTATTTGTTACTGAGTTGAATATAGTGATAAATAATTAATCGAAGTTAATCATGCCGTCTGATAATTTACTTCCGCCTATACTTCTTGCCGGGTTACAGGGGGAAGAAGGGATGTAAATTCCTTATACGTTGCTCAGAAGCTTCTCACGGCAAACGATCGAAAGGTATCCCGATTTACTGTGGCCAGACGTCTGCATAAAGGTTCCCTATTTCCCCCATACCTTAAGCGGTGCCTACTATTAACATCAGCCGTTTGGTGGCACGTTTACTGTGGTGTCAATAACTGAAGACATGCCATCACATCAATGTAGTCTCACTCTGTTTATTGATGAGAATGTTTCAGTTATGGCAATGATTCTCAGCACCATTTGATGTGGAGAGAGGTAGAGACACGGTTTGTACCCACTAACATCAAGGGAAGAGACCATGGGGGTGGTCCAATCGTGCTTTTGTTGGAATGCGTCATGCTGAATGTTCGAGCGGAGCTCCATGTTTTGACAGTGACTCACTTAACGGAGATCGTTACTTCGGTGAAGTTATCCTCCCATACATGCTACTGCTCCGAGGGGCCATTAGTATAGACTTCACTTTTGTGGAGGAGCTTCAAAAACGGATATGAGCAGGATAGACTGATCAGCGTACTCACCTGATTTAAAGTACATTTTAGGACACAACTGACAACCAAATAGTATCTTATGGAGAGCATCGGGCAGCTAAAAGGATGCTTTTTGAAGAGTGTCAGCTCTTAACTCAAGGACTACTGGATAGTTTGGTTTTGAATATAAACAAAATGGAACACGTGATCATTTTAGTTATGGAGATCGCAACCCTTAGTAAAGGACTTCGATCTATTGTTCTTCAGTGTCAGACAATAACTTTTATTACCATCATTCTGTCCATAAAGCATTTTTCTGTTTCGCTCCATTATGTATACGGATAACTCGTTTTTTTGCTACTACGTTTTTATCAATCGTGAATGTTACATTGCACTTCTTTAGTGTGTATTTCATGTCATCCAGTCGATTTTTTTCGGAAATTTGACAAAATCTGGAAAATTGTGTAAATTTTACACACTAATATAAAAGCTGATTATATAATTAAAGTTAAAGTTTCAAAACGCTGTAAAAAAGAACCACTGGTCAGAATGACCTCAAATTTGAAACGAATATTATTGAAGACGAGGAAAAGCGTATGGCACAAGAAAGAAAGTAATACCAATTTTTAGTAACAGATGGCGCTGTAATCATCATAATTTCGAAGGGTTTGATTAGAAACGATAGTGAATCGTAAAACAACAGCTAAGATTTAAATTACACGTTAAAGAAGTGTGCTACTCAATGTGCATGACTGTCCAGCTGTGATAATGTTAGTTACGTAATCCAACCCACCACGGGAAGGTCATATCACATCAAATATGAAAAATCGGTTTTTAACTATCCCGAGGCCAAAAAGCATAAAAAGCGCCCATCAAACTGTTAAGTATGCTGTCCACCGTTGTCTGCAACAAGTTTAAATCGAGAAACAGCATTTTTCATTACTGATTGAAGTGGCTTCGGGGTTATGTCCAGAATGTGTAGCACAATACGCGACTTCAATTCAGTGCAATCGGAGCACTGAATACAACATCTTTCAGAAGCCATTCAGAGGTCACACGGATTAAAATCAGGTGATACAGACCAGGCTGTAAGGAAATGGTGGCTGATAGCTCTAGCATTTCCAAAACATCCATGCAAAAGCTGCTTCACTGAATTTGCAATGTGCGGAGGAGCACCATCTTGTATTAAAATGATCTCCTCACAATCACGCTGTTGAAGATCTGAAATGACGTGGTTACGTGCAAAACACACTCTTAGCGTAGACCAGTGACGGTAACAGGACCAAAAATCACCCTATCCGAAAAAGTATGACCCTATAATAAACTATGTCATAAACCCGCACCACGGAGTGACCTTTGCAGGATGAAGGGGTACTGGTTGAGTTGCGAGTAGATTTTCTGTTCTCCTCATTCGGCAATTCTGTGTATTGAAATATTCTGTCAGATGAAAATGGGCTTTGTCTCGCCACAAAATTTTCAACGGCCATTCATTGTCCCACTTCCATGCGAGCAAGAAATTCTAAATTAAAAGTCTTTCTTGCTGACATGTCAGAAGGAAGCAACTTCTGTACATGACTAATTTTTTATGGATAGCAATGCAGGATGTACCGTGCTCACAGGCCTGTCCAGTGTTCGAGCAATTCCCGAAGCACTACTCGGTTGCAATCCACCCGCTCAACTCCTCCTGTATTGCTGTAGCTACTTCTTCAACTACCATCTAATTAACTTTCCCCCTCCCTCTATCAGATTGCACATGAAAAAAAACCGTCTCTTCGAATTTTTAAATGATTTTCTCCAGACCTTGGCAGTCATCGGACCAACGCCTTTTTTGATACTCTTGAGTGTCCGGAACTATTGGTAGGGTCATTATTCTTGTAAAAAAGCTGTACAAGCAAAACACGGTCCTTCAATGAGACAGTCATGGCGAAATTAGCAGACTTGAAATGAGGAAAAGTCGTGTACCCGGCGTTTTTATAACAATTGAAATGAGTCAGATATTTTCATATACATATTCAGACGCTTCCAGCGCCATCTGTTGATAACATTTGGAAATATTTTTTTCGTATGCTATACGCATTCCCTCTTCATCAATAATATTTCATTCAAATTTAGCGTTATTCTGATCATTGGCTCTTTTTTTCTAGCGTTTTGAAATTTTAACTTTAATTATAATCACCTTGTATATAAGCACAAAGTCATGTATAAATATATATTTATATATGTGTTTGTGTGTCCGTGCATGTGTATGTATGAATATATGTATATTTATAGGATTATTTTTCTCAATTCTCTAGACAGTTACTTTTCTTCAATTAAAAGAAATAAAGATGAAATTAATAATGTTAATACTACTAGACAATACATGAAATGATTAATCATTAATTTTCTTAGTATATACTCGTACATTAGTAACAATTTTAATGTTAATTTTTGAGTTTTTCTTAGTTTGATTTCTTAATTAACAAACATTTGTTAGTTGTCTTAATTATGGTCGGACCCTGAGTTAAATGTTTATACAAATTTATACATGCAAAACTAAAACCTTTTGAGGGTTTTTTTAAAGACAAATTTTTATCGCTATAGTAAATGTCTTACACAGTTACAAATTAAATTAGTATAGATATCGCAATATATCAAAATGTCTACTTAAAATTTGATAATTTTTTTCTCTAGGAAAGTGTTCACCATTCGAGGCGTAAAAGTCTCAATCCTAGAAAAGTACCTTCTGAACCGTGAGTAAATGTCCATTGATTTTTTAAGAGTAATTTAAATATTCTGTTCAGTATTTCTAGATTTTAAGAATTTATTTATTAGAACGATATTTATCCATTGAATGATTAATGATAATAAAGTATTAATTCATTAAATCATCAAAACACTGTAGTCACCAAGTTTTCATCACATAAAATGATGCATTTCTAATAAATAAAACATCGAAAATTCAAGACCTGAGTTGTTAGGAAACTTTATTTCTCTTAGAGGAAATTAATGATGCAATAGCATATTAAATCGTCTAGAATCGATAGTTAATTTTGAGTAAGTTACCCAGCTTCGAATTAAACAAGCTGTTTACGAAAAATAAAATTTAAGGTTTATTTACATGATTTAAATGTTACAACTTTGTACTAATATTTGTATGATTTAAAAAAGACCGGAGATAAAGAATGCCTACCAGGTCATTAGTTCCTTGATGTTCATTTGCATTTTAGTTGAAAGTTCTATAGGTTTAAAAAGGTTTCGCTTTTTCTTGTGTTTGTTACCTTGGTGTCTTACATGTACCGTGCCCGCCGCGTTTGATCCAGGCTGAAGTTGATTTTTCTGGATTCGAAAATCGTTGGTAGGCAAGTCATATTATTATGGGGCGTGTATGTGCCCCTTCAGTATCAATTTGGTTCTGGTACTCTTGGCAAACATAAATCTCAGCAATAATTAGCACCTGACAAGAGCTAAGATCGAATAAATTCCAGCGTCAAAAATTTGGTTGGGAGAGCCGTCAATTGATGATGTCACGGATTAAATGAATCTTACACTCTGAGACTTGTCATTTCTGCAAAGGCTTAGCTGCTACAATACATCTCATTAGAAAGAAAAAGTTACTTTTCTTGTGCTTGCCTTTTCGACCATTTTGCGAAGAATTAGTATGACTTAAGTTTCCGTATACCTTTCTACCATAGACACTTGCCCAGTGTCTTAGTTACATCAAATTCTGCATTCTTCACTCACGTCTTTTCAATTTCGAAGTTCCAAAGTTGTTTAACTCCTTTTTAGTACTCATTGGATATTATATTTTCTTGCAACCTGGGATAAGTGTAAAAATTGTATAATCGAATAATAAAGCGTCCTCTCCTTTTCAAAATAATGGAATGGTATGTCTTAAATATTCTAGACATACACTGCTGTTTATAAAAAAAGGCAACGCCATGAAGGAATCATCCGAATTAAATTAATTTGCAGCAAATATCAATTATAGGATGTTACGTAAAATAGTAAAGTTTCAGAGCCACCGCGGATGCGTGGCATGCGCAGCGCCCTCTGAACTGATGCTAAAAGCGTATAACTAGAGGGCTGTAGCGGGACGTTGAAAATAGTATATATTTATCCACTCACTCCTTCGGCGATGAACTGTCCAAAAATTCGACTTAATGCTGCTAAAAACAGTTTTTTCTTAACCTTAACTACTTACTAAGAGTTAGGTGTACAAAGAGCCAACACGTTTACTACGGAGGAACCCAGGGTCTTTTGATTGTTGAATTGCTAAGATGTGATGATTGTGGGACAAAACAGTTAATATTAATTCATTTATCCTGTTAAATATGCGTCAGTACTATACAATATTTCATCATTGACTCTGAGTTATTTCACATCCTTCGCGGATCTCATTTGGCTATTGGACACGGAGGGCGTGGAAAGAATATCCAGCTAAATACTAAAACGTTACACATTAAGATATTGAGTTGTACATCCAGAAAAAAACAGAAAGATATCAAAAAGGATACTTTTGCGAAACCTATGCTTTTTTCGTATTTAATTCTCTTTGTCAGGTAGATCTTATTGACTTTTAGTTTCATTCAGGTACAAATTTACACTCATGTCCATAAATTAAGGTTAATGAAGTTCAGGCAAAAAGAAAGAGACAGAAGCAAAACAAATTTGACTTATTTGTAAAGTCTATTTATTAAACAAAAGGTAAAGAGCAAAACAGATGCTATATGTTTGACATAATTAATAAAAATTGTGATTTTTACTCCCTGGAGCAAATTTCAAAAAAGAACCTATTTACAAAAATCAGTATAACACGGTTAGTATGATGGTTAATACGGAGTATGTCTCCCGGACGATGCAATACAGGCCTTACAACGCCTACGCATGCTGAGTATCAAATTATCAATCTGATCTTGGGGAATATTACACCACTCATCAAGCAATGCCCTCCGAAGTTCCGGTACACAGGTAGGAGGTGGTTGACGGGCTGCAATTCGTCGGCCAAGCATATCCCACACATGCTCTATTGGATTCAAGTCCGGTGAGTATGCTGGACAATCGATACGGGTGATAACCTCCGATTGAAGGCATTCGTCTACAATGTTTGCACGGTGAGGACGGGCGTTGTCATCCATAAACAGAAATTCAGCACCCATGGCGCCCCGAAACAAACGTACATGTTGTTCCAGAATGACATCCCGATAGATGTGGCCTGTCATCGTTACACTCTGAACATGCAGGTCAGTTCTGGAACCAAGAATAATTCCTCCCCAAACGAGCCATCCTGCACCACCGTAACGGTGTCGTTCAATGGTGTTCTCTTGGTGGTAACGGGTACCTGGCGCTCTCCATATGAAAGTTCGGGGAAAATCAGACTGCAAACTAAACCTGGACTCGTCGGAAAACATCACACAAGACCACTGTTGAGGTATCCACAATGCATGCTCTCTACTCCTGGTTAATCGCAGGCGACAGTGAGTTGCGGTAAGGGAAACACATCTGACAGGCCTACGAGCATATAGACCAATGTGCCCTAAGCATCTGTACACGGTCTGCCTTGAAACTGTCGTACTGGTAGCTGAAGAGAGCTGACGAGAGCCACATCTAGTATAAGTGTTAAAATTGTGAAATCGAATGATTGAGGATTATGCTTCTCTTCAAAATAATAGAAATGAACGTCTAAAAATTTTCGATTTGCTAATTGAAAATGACCAATTCGAGACACCATTTAATATGAATTACAAGCGTAATTATAATGCATTTATATTATTATTGATCATAATGCATTTTTATTATATTTTGAGGATAATGTAGATATTCGCTCACATGAATTATAAAATTTTTTATTATAGCAATATATTAATATGTCCTAAAATAAAATTTATTTATTAGCAAAATCTATTTTATTACTTGCAAATTTTTTTAACTATTGTTTCATTCTTTTCAAATTGTTTTTTAAGCGATACAATTTTTGTACTAAATTAAAGTTCTTGGAAAATGTTTTCTTGCTAATAAAAAATGTTCTTAAATAGTTATAGATAAAATGTAATGAATTTTTTCAGGGACGAGTCAAGTAATCCATTTTGTGACGCGTCTTTTAACATTCCAGCACCACCTGCAACTCCTATAAATGTAAGAAATAAAATTTTCTCATAAATAATTAAAAATTATGCACAGATTTCTGTACCGCAAATAAAATTTCTTAACACTTTTTAAATTAGTTATGGAAGTTATAGAATTAGACATACTAAAAGAGTTACGGTATTCTTTACTGTAATTATTCGCTGCTACTTATCAATTTTCTTATTACATGCATATTTAATAACTTTCATATTATATTTATTTATACATTTTTCTTCATATTTTTCTTAAGGTATCGGACTGGGTTGAAAAAGTGTTTTTAGGGGTTGGATGTTTGGTGTTATTTGTGCCAGTGAAAAAATAAATATAATTATTGAGAGAGGTGGACTAATACGTAAAACTAGAGAGTTTTTTAAGTTGTTTTTATAGCATTTACTTTATCTAACTTATAAAAATATTTTTAAAAGTGTTTTTTGAAGAATAAAATTTTTACGATAATTTCTGCACAAAAAACGTGATATCTTCAAAACAATCCAATCAAATTCAATGAAATTTATAACATATATGCTATGGGCCCTTCAGAGTGTCACAAACCGCGGGTTTTAAGACACCTGCATTTAATCACATTTTACAGCCATTTTTAGCTTAGTAAGCAGTAATTTTGATGAAAAATCGTGAACATCAAAAGTAAATGCTAATAAAATATTTATTTCTTTAAATAATTTTTATTCTGCGGTTTGTGACACTTCAGAGGGATCAAGCAGTATATCAATGAAACTAAAATTGCATTATGGACAATTTATTTTTATTTATGGCGTTTTTCTTAACTTTAAAAGTTTTGCTAAAAAATTTCATATAAATAATACTTTTTTTTTTCAAAAAGAAAGGGTGATACATGTTATTTATTTAATAATTATGAATTTTTAAGCCTATTTATGTTCTTTAAAACAATAAATTTATTCTGAAAATCAATTTTTGAAAAATTGTCTCTGAACCTAGTCGGATACCTAACTATTAAAAATTTAACATTATTTGGATTACACCATAAGTTAGCTCTTTGGACATTTCTGAAATTATACTGGTTATGATAAATTAAAGAAAAATCACAAAAGTGTCGATAACTCAAAAAGATGTGAGAAGTATGTAACGAAACTTATACACATCATAAACACATAGGAAGGCATAAAATAGATATCACCAGACAACTATGATGTTACAGAAATTATCATATGTATACAAAGAATAAACAGTATGTGTCAGTTTGGTATAGAAACTGAATCACCCTAGAAGCAATACAACACATGCAGCAATGTATGATGCTCTCAATTCTGCGGTTTATTAATTACATAGGAAGTGAGAGTCATTACTCTTGAAAGCGCATGACAAATATAGGTCATCGCATGGTAGCGCGTGGCCATCATTGGCTGAACCTCCTGGATCCTGAATCCGTGGTTATAAATTGTTGCCAAAGTCTATGAAACACAGACGGAATCTCATTCAGCCATCTAGCCACTTCTTTCTGACTTTGTTCTGCTTTTAGTCTCCCAATAGCTCGCCATCTCAGTTCTCCGGTCAAATGATGCCGGAAGGTCGTTGTTACAATTTCGCTATATCAAATGTCTAATTTCAGACACGTAGAGACAATTGTCGTCTTGCTCTAAGACATCCATTTTTATGCTCCTCGCAAAGGACGTATTCCAACTGCTTTCCCCCTATTTTGCATAATATGATATTATTCAGAGCTCCTCTTACTAACACATTCCTTTCTTTCAGACTGGCTTATTTTGTGGCCAGTTATTGCTTTTTGGGGGATTTTTCTTTAATATATGATAACTAGTGGAGAATTTTCATTGATTTAGTGGTTTCTACATTTGTTCTCTTCCAAAGAAATTTATTTTCACTAATGTCAGTTTTTTCCCCCTAAGTACAACATACGCTGAGTTTACGAGTTTTGTAAGAATTTTTATGTACAATTATTTCCTTTAATACTATTCTGAGGTCTCCATGGTTTTTTTATAGGAAAGTTTGTGAATTATTTTTGATTTTTACCGATTAAAGCGATTTTTTTAGAGTTTTAAAATATTCCGTAGATTTTTCATATTTTATTCAAATTCGCTGAACACTTTATTCGAATTTTTTAAACACAAAACTTTAACGTGTTAACTAAGTGATAAATGAAATACACATATCTTTAGTTAAAATGTTCTTATGAGAACATTATCCATGTTAAAACTTAACATGTTTCTATTACTGATTGCCTAAGCTGGATAAATTTTTTTCTACAGACAAGTCCCTGGCAGGAAATAGTGAAAAGTCGTCAGATATCTGGAAAACCTCCTGTAAAAGCGTACGTATTTTTTTATTTAAATATTTAACAGAAAATCATAAAAGCTGTGTTTACTCTTTGTATATTTAAAGTATACTAAAATATATATGTATGAGCAAAAATTTTATGTGACAAAAATATATTAACATATGCTGATTTTTCATTCTACGTAAATGCTGTTAAATTATATTTGAATAATCAGGGTATGAAATTATTTGCTTTTATTCGAATGTGTGGATTTGTTCTATATTCCAACAAAAGTGCCATTTTTTCTGTCAGTTTAAATATAAAAATATTTTATTTTAGTAAGTTGTAAACTTTACTTACTGCTTCCATATTCACTTGGTAGAATGTCCGATACAAGCAATATTTTAACTGTTTATGTTTTTCATGTATACATGAGTATTAATTGTTAGTTCTCATATTTGACACGACGAAATATAGATGTACAGAACTGGATGATCCTCAATGTTCACCAAACAGAATGTTTTCTTCAACATTCATATAAATTGGTGCAGAAATATGATTCATTTTTAAAAGTTTATGATATATTATTATATTGAAAAGCACCAAGTGTGTTGTTTTCTCTCAAGTAATATACTGCTTGTGGGAAAAACAATATCACAGAAAGTACTGTTCTCAGCAATAACTTGAATAAGATTATGCCAACCCTAGAAAAGACTTGAGCATGGTTAATAGATTGGCAACTTTAGCGCCATTGGCGACAGATTAGGTGAAAAGTGATATCCCTCAGGAGCCGTTGAAATTTTCTGGGGTTGGCCCTTTGGAAATTTCCAGGAGGCTATATATTTAGGTCGGTGGAGTTCAGAAGTCAGTCAATCCAGATAAGAAATTGCTTGTGCACTTTATGCAATAAGACTTATCTGCCTTGCTGCTAGTAGAACTGTTTTAGAGGGCACTTTTCTGAAGTGCTACAAAACTTGTTTGTAACAAATGCAATTTCAACTACAGTAAATATTTTGGTATGGTCTCTGTATATTATTTCTTGGTGTATATTTGTCGATTTGTCTTTGTGCAGTCATTGGTTCATCCATGCCCATCTATTATTATCCAAATAATTGGAGTCATCAGCTACTTTGTCCCGTTCCACAAATTTGCAACAATATTAAAAGGAAATATTTAAATCCTATAAATAAGAAGTGTGGAATTCAGTATGATAAAGCGCTAAAAACCGAATAATACGGATGTGTTATATATTTTAACAATCGATAAGTGTACAAAATTTACGTGAAATAAAAAAAAAATATCGCTTTAAAAAAAGTAATGATTTCAGATAGCTAAATGTCTCAAACTAAAATTGTGATATCTTACATTTTACATCTGGAAAATTATTTTGTACTGAGATGACTTTATTAGAGGTAAAAACAGGTTATCTGCATCAATATATAGGCCTTAATTATGACAAACATGAGTCCTTGTAAAAAACATTAATGTATTAGTAAAGGAAATTTGTATCAGTTTTGGATGTGAATTAACACACCAATGTTTAGACTTTTTGTAAATGATTGTGTAAAAATATTTAACACAAAAATCAACGCTATTAGTTTTTATCTTTAAAATGAAAGATTACTATATTGAATAAGATAGTACAAAGATTTTAGACTGTATATCTTATATGTTTAAAAATTCTAGATCTATTACTTAAAACTGCCCAATACCTTGGTCATTTAATGCTATCTACAGATAAAATTGTTACTCATTTTGCATGCAATTATCTTATATTGATAAAAACTTTGTAAGCAGTGCTCAAATACATACAAATAATTAATAAAATGGAATTCTGTATCGTACGTGTTTAGTGTAACAAATTAACTATTAATGTGAGAGTTCTTCAATATCTTTTTTTCAAAAGTTCTGAAGCATTTTTTCTGAATATGCAGATCATAAAATGTTCCTAAGCTAATTTTTAATAAACTATCATATTACATTTCAGGCTTGAGTCACTTTGTATGCGGCGTGGCCCATATGGAGCATGTCCAATTAATGTAAGATCCAACATTTACAATAACAATTTCTTGTTTTCAAGCTTTCTTTACTGAATTATACTACTATTTTGAATTTTTTAATAGCTTGTTACTTGTTACTGTAGTGTAAAATGCGCATATGTTTTATATATAAGCCCGAATATTTTTTTACACGATTTTGAAACACGATACACGAATTTAATAATATTTTTTTTACACAAATTTTTTGTTCTTGTATGAATTTCAAAAAATATTCGTGCCCTTTGGGATGAGAACAATTTGATCAAATTTATGACAGTTTATGATAAGGAAATAGTCGACAATGACTAAGTCGAAGGTGAAGTTCAGTTATTAACAGCTGATTTAATTCTTGAGGACATGAAATTTGCTACAAGTAGGGAACAACATTTTCTTACTCATGGTTCTGACACAGAGCATGCATTAAAATTTCAATGTAATCTTTACCTTTGAGTAGAAGGATATAAAAAAATCACGTAAGCCATTTGAGAAACTAAAGGGAGAGAGAGAGAGAGAGAGAGAGAGAGAGTTTAATAACAGACATTGTAACAAAAAGGGAAAAAAACTCTGAGGTCTTTAATAACGAACGAAAGATTTATTTAAATCAAAGCCAACATTTTGTGCTAGATATATCTAACAATTTACTAATCATAGAATTTTTGATTCAGTTCGTAAGTAACTTACACACTTGTTGCCAAGTAACGATGGATAGTTGTTAGTTGATAATTTAGTTCCTAATTTAAATTTAAATGTATAGACTAAATTTTCACTGTACACTAAATATTAATATTTTATATGAAAATTAATTGTTTTTCTTTTATGTTTAGCATGGATTGTATTATTACTTTTTCTGCTTGATTTTTTGGGAAAATATTAACAAATTTTTCTTCTTACATCATCTTTTTTAAATATTGGAGCATATCCCCATATTTAGTATATTTCGCATGTAATTTTTTACATGATTTTTTACGGCTTTCTAAGAAAAGCATCTACCTTGTAAAAAAAAAAAAAGAGCTCGATGTGTATATATTTGTGTGTCACTTGTGCACACTTATATTGGAACGTGTCTGACCTCATAGTAGAAAAATTAAATAAAACTAATTTTGATTTTAAAAACTTTACTAAAACTGTTAGAGTAATTAAATACGTATGTATTGAGTCTATTTTCCCCTCTACAGAATGTATTATATAAACATGTTTGTGTAACAGATTTTATTGTAACTGAATATATCATGAACTAAAATATATATAAGCATTTATTTATATATAAGAATCGTATGACAAATGTTTTCAAGGATAGAAGAAATACACATATTTTTTATTTTCTATGATAAAATATTTTACACCAAATTATTTTCATTGAAGTTTATAAGTGGACTATTGCATTAATATTTAAAAAAAAAAACAATTTTGCTAAAAAATAATGTAATTTTTTACATTAAATATGCTGTTATAAATGAAAATGTTATAAAATATGCCCAAATGTGTGCTTTGAATTCATGAAGTATGAGAATTTTGAAGCGATTGAAGTATCATTAAAATGATCACACCTGAATGAAATAGTTCTTTCCGTTAACGTCCTATGCAAGGAAGGGTATCAAAACCTAATTTGCTTTAGCGCACGCGCGCACACACTTTTTAATAATTGAGACGTTAACTTTGTGAAAAATACTAAAATCAAATAAGTTATCAACACATGAATTTATTTCGGTCATTTTAACATCAGAACAGTAGCGCAACCTCACTACAAAGCTAAAAAAATAATAATCTTTTATGCATTTAAATTGGGAAAATATATTGTTACGAATTTTGTATAAAATAATGTAAAGAATTTGTATTTGGATGTGCTATGCCTTTATATAACTCTATGCTATATTTATTTCATGTTAAAGTTGTAATATACACAAGCAACGCCGTCCCTTACGTTATAATGGCGATTCAATGGGAACTTGACGAAATATTGGTAATAGAGCCAAGTTGGCATCATTTTTGGCGACAAAGTAGGCGACCAATTTGGCGACAATGTTGGCAAGTTCGGGACCCTCTGGATTTTTCTAGAAATTAGTAGAGAAATCCACTAATTTCACGATCTATGACGCGAGTGCATCTTTCCGAAATTTTCGGTCCCGGCAATAAATAGAGCGATACGCGCCGCAACAGTCAGTCTGATTTCAATCGGCGAGTAGTGAGCATTGTTTTGATTAGCGATTAGTAGACTTGCCTTGAAGCCTGTGCTTGTGAATAGTCATTTACATACGTGTATTTTAGACACTGCTTATTGTGTCTGAGTGCTGTTGAAGGTGTGAAATCCTTCTGTTATTTTTTCAGTGAATTTTGCTGCTGAATCCTGTATTTCAAGGATTGATTTTCGACAATAAATACTCATCGCTCTTAAAGAACTGTCTTGTTGTTTACGACTGATTTTGCATAAAATCCTCGAACCCCGATCTACGTAACAATATAATCACTTGTTCCCGTGAAATTTTTATGGGGAAAGGGGAAATTTATAGAAAAAGTCTCAATCACTCAGTACGGTATTAAAATATTCTTTTTTAGATATCGCCAATAAATCTGTCAAAATACAATGTTTAATACTTTTAAAGAAAAATTACGAGTAAACCTGTCAAAATAAAGGTTTTATTTATTTTAATGCAAAATAAAATGTGATGTTTGTAAATACGTGATGTATATAAAAAAATAGCCAGGTAACGATGGAATTAATAATATTGAAAAAATATATATAAGAATACTTAGGAGACCGAATCTATTTTCTTAATGTATTTATTTGTATAAGAAATTTAATGTTATTAATATAACATATAAATGTACTACTTTACTGAAATATGAATGGCACCGTCAGTTAAAAGTTTATTCAACTTTATAAAAAAAGTGTGATAAAACATTTAAAAAAACCTGTTTCGGTGGACAAACTTGAATATCAGTGATCAGAGTACACAGTTATACATTAAATCAATATTGATACCACAATATATCAAATTTCTTTTAACATTTGATCAATTGCTGATGAATATTTTCTGTAGGAAAATGCCAGAAATGAAAATCAGAAAAGAAGACCAAGATCTAGGAAACTAGGTGTTGAAACGTAAGTAAATCTCAGTGAAATCCTCAATTATGTACATTGAAAGCTCTGCTCGGTTTTCGAAGATTTTAAGAGATAATTAATACGTTAGAAGGACAAGGTAAATAAATATGAATCATTTAATGATCATAAGCTCATTATTGAGAAAGTTTTGGTCTATATAAAAAATAAAGACATGTTATTAAATAAGACAGTGGAAATTTGATGTTTCACAGTAAAGGAAAATTATTTAAGAAATTTTAGTTCTATTACCAGAAACTATCCAATTGTAGATTTCACTAATGCTATTTACAAACATAATTACTTTCGGTAAAGCAATTTAATGTTATTACTATTGGCATAATTTTGGGGAAAGAAAATCAAATATATGTTAACGTTATTTGTAAAATGTAATTTTTGTATAAATGTTTAATAACCTTTTTGAATATATATATATAAAGAGATAGATAATCCATATAAATATATATAAAATAATTATAAAACCTAAGATAATAAGTCAAGATAGTAAGAAGCATTAGCCATTGTTCTACTATAGCAAATTCCTGACCTTAGGAACCAAGATTGCAGGTTTAAACAAAGTTTTGGGACCAGCCAACCTTCACCTGTATTTGCCAATACTCCGGGCTACAGGGAAAGTAAGAAATATCCAGAGAAATTAAACTGTTACAAATAAAAACACAATCTATTATTATAAAATGATACAATTATACCCTACTATTAATTACTAGTATTTGTTAAAATCGATGGAAAAAAAAAAGGTGGTAAAGCTGACTGCGTAAATGCAGCAACAAACAATGTTTCCCGCACAATAGAAAGAAGTATAGCAGTACCACATATAGTAAGTAAATTATGATAAAATAGCATTAACTTTGTCTCTATGTATATACATTTATAAAAACCTAAATATTGATGTAAAATTTATAGAAAATAAAAAAATACGAAAAGTTACACAATAATATAATGTTTTTAAAATATCTTTTAATAAATTACAAATATATTTTTTAGGATTGTGCAACCTCATCTAAGGGATCAAATTTTGGCCCTTCCTATACCTCCTGCATTACCATCTTCAATTGTAAGAACTGTAATTAATTTTAGTAACCACTTTTTGGATGTAAACTTATAGTAATGATTTTTAATTTTTTTGAATGAATCTTGATACCTTTTACGTATATATATAATCAAAATTTCTCTATAAGACAGAGATGAATAAACATAATTAAAACTGAAAAGAATTGAAATTGCAAGATAACCAGACAATAGAATTTAAAAGGAAATATGAAATATTAAAATAAGAGAGTTAAATATAAAATATATAAAAGGATGGATGCTAAGTATTATCAGCATTGCTGATGTAGGACAGCTTATATATAAAAATATTTTATATAAATATGGGGTTATATCAGAATGGCGGGAAACGTGATATGCGAGTGTAAAATGGTTATAAAATAAGGAAGCAAATCAAAAGAATGATAATAATTAATTTTATTATCCAAAGTAGCAGTTTGAAAGAAAACTGAGCATAGCAAGGATTCACACTTTAAAGAAAAAGAAAGAAAACATTAAATAAAATACTGATACTGCAGTTTAATAAGGCGTTAGTCACCTCTGACAGCCAGGCACGCTGCACAGCGATTTACCATACTTGCTATGAGATGATGAATGAGTTGTGGGCTCAAACGGTTCCAAGCTTCTTGGAGAACTCTCTTCAGTTCTGTAACGGAGCTTGGTGGGTGCGAAAGGGCTACAATTTGTCTCCGAGCATATCCCATACATGCTCTATAGATTTAATCAGGGGAGTTCGCAGGCCACGACATGCGCTGGATGTTTTCCTTCAAGGAAGTCATCAATCAGCATCGCTCGGTGACATGGCGCATTATCATCCATGAATATGAAGTCAGGACCTACAGCACCTCGAAACAAGCGAACATAAGGCTCAAAAACTTCGTCTCTGTATCTTTGAGCAGTCACAGACCCCGTGTCAAAGAAATGGAAGTCTGTGCGGCAGTCCATCATGATGCCTGCCCATACTATTACACCCCTTGATAGAAAATGATGTCTTTCCGTTATGTTTCTTGGTTCAAAACGTGTTCCTCGTTCTCTCCATATCGTTACCCGCCGAGAATCACTACTCAGACTAAACCGGGACTTGTCACTGAACATCACATTGGCCCACTCTCCCACACTTCAATGATGATGTTTCAAACTCCAGTTCAAACGAGCGTGTTTATGCGTCAGACGTGAGGGAATACACACTGCTGGTCTTCTTGCATACAGGCCAGCATGATTGAGCCTCCTGTAAACAGTTTGTCTCGAAACTGGTATTCTTGTGGCGACTGTAGCGCCGAACCCAGTGCTCTGGCAGTATTGCCCTCTGACGTCGCGCACTTATTACCAGATATCGGTCTTCGCGAGGGGTTGTGACTCTTGGTCGACCTGATACTGGTTGTCGGGTAACATTTCCCGTTCTCTGAATCCTCTGCTACAGTCTTGAGATCACAGATTGGTAAACGTTCAGAATTCGGACACTTCGTTTGTGATCGTGATGATTCCAGCATTCCGACGATTCTTCCTTTCGTAAACATGTCCAATTAGCGTCTTTGTGCATCTTCATCTGGTTTGATGGTTAAAACGTTTCTTCACACAGCAGTTGCACGAAACTTGTCTGAACTGCCTATGCTGCGTGAATCGGTTTCTCCGCGTTCCGAGCTGCGCCGGTGTTTCGTGCAGGACTAAGTCGACTGAAAAGTTTTGCATAAGCCCAATTTTCTCCTTCACCCAATTAATATCCGCAAGAAATTTGGAATAATTTTAAGAATATTTACTCCATGTTTTTCGCATTATACGATTTATGCGTAACTTTTGGACAGCAGTGTATATATGTACAATGCACACCGGTTTGGATAGTTTGGCTGAAAAACTGTTTTTCGACTCCATCTTTGTCATGTTTTAACAGTTACATTGTTATAGCAATGAAGACGAATCTAAGTTGGTGTCGAAAACTGGTAATTAATTTAATTAACTAACTAGTAATTAATGAATTAATATTTGAAAAATGTTTTTTCATCAAGTGTCGTCCACTACACGTTTAAAATTTTTATTTGAACTTGATTGGATGAATAGAATGTATTTTATTACTGATTGAAATTGAAAATATATATATATATAATATATTTATATATATATATATATATATATATATATATTATATTTCGAATAAGAATCCTCAGTAGTATAATAGCAAACTCTTACCTTAAGAACTACGATTATAGGACTAAACATGGTTTTAAGGCCAGCCACTTTGCTCTATGTTTGCCTATGTCACTGGTGTGCAAGGAGATGTAAATAGTGTTAGAATCAGCTGCCATTCAAAATACTGATAGAAATTATAAATTAGAATTGTACATATACGTATATTTAAGGTACTTACGAATACCACAACAATCGCCAACTTTATCGATTACTCGCCAAGTTGGCAACCCCGCTTTTCTATGTGTCATACGTGATGAATTCGCAACCAGTTACTTCGTTTTATAAAATGTCGCCAGTAGGTTGCGATAGTACGTAAGTACCATATTTAAATTTTTAGACGATTTTTAATTTAGTAGTTATCATTAGAACGATTATTGTATTTTGTGAAATCAGTACTCGGAATGGAACAATTTTTTGTTAAATATGTCGCTATAGTAAATATTCTAGACCCAATCAGACTTTGGAATTCCTGCTTAATATACGCATAATGCATCAGCATGTAGGTTAAAGATTGTTAATTATGCAACTATATTATAATTGATTTGAAGTATTTGCGAACTTTCCAAAAAGAACACTGAAATATACAATGAAAATGTTAGGTAAGATATCCAGACATTCAATCAAATTGACATAACTAGGCATTAAATATTCTTTTTTCGAAATTGAACAATTTATTTTTTTTTCATCAATGGTAATTATTTTTTTGCTTTAGGGAACTGTTCATCAAGCAAATTGGAGAGGAAACGCGAGATGTAGAAAAACCGCTGAACAGTAAGTATATGTTTGTTAAATATTTTACCCATTAAAATGAAAGCTCTATTCAATAAGAAAGAAAAGGATGACCTGTAACAGAAACAAAATTTCAATTGCATTTGTATGTTGTTGAATTATTTTCAATAAAAACAAAATTATGTTTATAATGCTTCGTTTCAAGTTTTAATACTGTTTTTGATTTGTTAAAAACATTATTCTGGTCACTTAAAAGTCAACAGTAAATTATTATAAAAGTTTAAAAAAAAAAAAAAAACAATCCAAGCAAAATAAACACAGACTCTTAAGTATTTGAAATAATGAAAATACTCGTCATTAATTCTATATTTATTTATTAAGGATGACCAACTCCAAATTCCATAAAATGTTAATGACAAATATAATTATTTGATTAATTAGACTACTATTTTGTAATATTGACAAAATTTATAGATTAATGTACATTTATATATGTATACACATAGTTTGAAAAGTTTAACTTCTATGCTAATAATTCTTTAATTTGAATCACTTTTAGTAGTCATGGGAAATAATGAAGTGGTTTTTATCTTTACTTTCTGTGTATATTTATATGTAATAAAATTTTTAATTATAAATTGTAATGTAACTATACAACAGGTTTTATAAGAAACCTACAATTTTCACAATAAATTTTATTATAAGAAAAATAAAAAGCCCCTCAAGGTGGGCCAGCTAGTAATTATTTCTCTGATATCTATCTTCCTTTCTGTAAATGAAACTATTGACAATAAATCAATGGTATTCTTAGACATATTGATGACTTAATTATTTTTAGTAATTGTTTAACTTATATTCCTAACTTTAGTTTTTATCCACAGTATTTGAATTTAATTAGAACAAACTCTGATATATATAAAGCTGACTCCTTAGATCTACAATTATATATAGATGATAATTGTTTCAAAACTAATATTTATTATAATAGGGAAGCCTTTAATTTTAACATTAATAAAGTACCTTACTTTGCTAGCAATCTACGTGCATCTATTTTTAGAAAATATAGTTTTTAATGATATAAAAAGCAATAATGATCTAGTTTCAGACAAATTTTCACATATAATCGAATCGTATATTCAGATAATAATTCAGAAAAATATTATTTCAAAATATTTTATAAATGCTGTTTACAATGTGAATATCCTAGTAGACTTCTTTCACATATATTTATAAAAATAGAAACAAAATTTTTTTAAAAATTTTCATCATTTTCTTTTCAATTTTTTGATACAGTTGCATTAGTTTACTTAATATTAATTTCATAATTGTCATATAGATGGCATCATAATTACTTGGCTCGCATTACAAATAACTGTTTCTTATTGTATTGACGTGTTCTTGTAGTTGATTCGGATTGATTATATTATACTAGATCGAAAATGCTTTTTTTAAGTCATGGTATTTATTTTGGATTATTGGGATATTATGTAGTTTAGAACAATTTTATGATAGTCATTCCTGTTAGATTGATTATTTGTTAGAGTATTGTAGGCTTACACGAGCTATAGTTATGTTGGAAATTTTTTAAACTTGGTTTCTTAATTTTTCTTGCTCTATTATGTCGAAATTTTGTGCTGAAGATAAAGGTTAGAGGTTAATTCTCCATAATAATTCTCCATTTCAGTAAATTGACTTTTTATATGTTGTCTTGTATTTTGGTTTGTTGTTCTTGTTTATCGGATTCATTATTTATCTATTCATTGTTTCGTAGGATATTCCCAATGTTTATATTCATTTTTTATACTATACTTATATATATATATATATTATGTTCTTAAACTACTTTTTATTGAATTGTTAGGATATTTTTCAGGTTTGCATCATTTAACACGGCAGTTTACACTCCTGAAACTCCTGCATTATCGGCAGTAGATGTAAGAAGCAACTTTTACTTTGATAATCTCTTGTTTGATACAAATACTACTGTATAGTAAATATTTTTTTTAAAAAAACGTCAGTCAAAAACTTGATAATACACTGCTGGCTAATTAAGTTGCAACACCATGAAGGTAAGCAATTACAAAAAGAGATATATAGTGTCCGTAAACAATGTAGCATGAAGATAAAATGATTATGTGGTACTAAATAAGCCAGTAACAGCCTCCGAGCAGAGGTGATCACTTTTGTCTAGTGGTAAAGTTACTTAGTTACGGATCCATAGATAGCGGGTTCTATCTACCACATATCTCAACATCTTCCTTTCACAGGATTTTAACGTTTGTCGCATCATTCCTTCCTGGTGATACAATTTTAATGGCTTGCAGTGTAGCTTGCTACATGTTTTTTATTGTAATGTAAAGAACACACTCATACACGCGCACGCACATGCGTGCTATTCATCCAGTGCATTTTTATAAATATGCAATTCCTTAAAAATTATTTTTATTTAGAAAGGATAACTTAAATTTAGTTTAATTTCACTTTGGATAATCATCTCACTAAATTTGTTTGAGTAATCAAAAATACATTTACTCAGTAAGTATACTTTTCCATTTAAAAAGTTGCGTTATTTAAATCTCTTTTTGCATAAAATTACAATTTGTAACTAAAATTTTGGGAACTAAAATTAAAACTATGTCACAAAACCATCCCTCTTTTAATTTTTATTGTTTATGAAAGTTTATTTAAATTTATTTAAACATTTTTAGAAATTCTTTGAACAGATTAATTCAATATAGAAAGTAAATGTTGCGGAACATATTTACACTAAAATAAAGTTAATCTCAAAATGCAATTAAAATGTTCATTTAGAATATTATTAATGTTATTTTTGATACATGATATGAATGTTTTCCTCTCAAGGGTAATAACCGCTATGAAACGAGGAAGATAATAAAAGAAAGACTTCAAAGAAGAATACAGAAGAATAGGAAAACGAATGATGAAATGTAAGTCAATATTAGTTGATATGTGCAGATTTTGGAAATGATAAACCTCCTCTTTATCCATATAATGGTTGTGACCGTAAAGTGTTGAACTTGCGAAATTTAAATAAAATATAAAGAAATTGATCCCTAGTAATAGATGTGAGGTTTGTGGATTGTACCTGAGTATTGGTGAAATATTTTTGAAAAACCATAATAATGAATTTATAATAAGTAGATAGTGATTTGTTTCAAATTTTAATTGGCGAGGTAAATTGATTTATTCCTTTACTTAGCAACATTTTCACGTAAATTCCATTCATATCTATGGTTTGTACTTCAAAATATGTTTGATGATTTTTGTAAAAAACAGATTTAGTGTTTTAATGCTTGGTGCATGCACCAAGCAAGAATATTTATTTGCAGTAATATAGATATACAGACACATTTTTCTTTCCTCTCATGTTTAACCGAATAGCACCAAATTTAGAATTTTTTTTTGTAAGTAATTCCATTCAATATTAATGAAGTTGTAATTATGTACGTATTTTTGAATTGATATTAATAGGACTTAATACATATTTTACAAATAAATATGAGATTTCTAATAAATTAATTAAGACTAAAGTCCCGTTTTATGTAATAAACAGAGAGACAAAATACAGAACAAATTTTAGATGAGAAAAAAAATTAGAGACATAAGTGCAATTTGATTATACTTATCACCTCTGTATACCGAAGTGCCAAATAAAACTACTGATAATAGGATATCTTTATAACCGAATAAATTTTTTAACTTTTTAATTTACTCAATAAATTTAGGCAAATATATCTTTAAGGATGGCGGTTTTACTAAACCTATGGTTTTACTGTGATATGCATGAGACTTTTCTATCTTAGAAATCATACAACTGCTTCGATTTCTTTCTTTAAAAAAGTAATTTTAGTATAAACAAGTGATCAAAAGTTAAATGTTATAAATTAATTTTCATTAGCTTTGACAAAATTTTAAGATTAATGCACATATACTTACATATATTTTGCAGAACAAAATTATATTTGCCTGTATATATATAAATTCTAATGATATTTTTTTCAGCATTAGATCAACTGATGTGTGGATTGACTTGCCTGAATGGTCTGCACCAACCCCAGCAATAGTAAGAAGCAATATTTACTTTAAAAATCTCTTATTTTAAGGCGAACATATATTTATATATATGTAGTATAACAAAATAATAAAAGGCACATTGTATTTCCTACAAAGCGAAGAATGGATGAAAATGGATTTTAAACCTATAAAAACCCTCCATTAAGTAAGTAGACATATAAAAAGTCAATAGGCCAAAATTGAAAGCTATTATGTTTTGAAGAGCTTTGTTATAGTAAACAAATGAAGGGGTACCTAAGGAGGGCCTTCAAGTAATATTTATGTTCACTTTTATGAAATTGAAAATATAGACACTGAATTAAATCACATTTTTAGAAACATAGATGTTTTAGTTATTTTTAGTAATAAATTAAATTATATACCTAACTTAAGTTTTTATCCTCAGTATCTGAAATTAATTAGAACCAACTTTTAATTAGATAAAGCAATCTTTTTAGACGTACAATCAAATGCAAATAATAATTATTTAAAGACTATTTTATATATATGACGAAAGATAAGCTTTTATTTTTAAAATTAATAAAGTTCCTTACTTTAATAGAAATTCATATATTTCTATTTTTAGATATATAGTAACTAATTATGTATAAAAGAAATTTAGTATCAAATGTGTCATAAAAATTATTATAAATATTATGCATTTTCTAAATATTGCTTACAATGTGAATATATCTAAACAGCTTTCTACTGAAATATATTTATAAAAATAAAACAAATTGTTTATTATATTTTCTATCAATTTCTCTACAATTGCTCTATTTACTTACAATTAGTTTTTACTATTTATCACTATAGAATCATATAGATGGCGCCATAGTTAAAATTGAGTGTTCAATAGGAACACTTAGCACATAGTAACACCACTTAGCGGATAGTGTTACTGCAATAGACATACATTCTTATATTTTTATTATTATTCGAGAACTTTTAAGATTTTGATAAGTTAAGATCTTAATGTTGGCTTATTGTTTGTTTTTAGGGGTTTCAGGGGTGTTAACTTTTTCTGGAGGGCTGAAAATATAAACAATATTCAAATACATATAACTATGAAATTAAAATTAAATAATTCGAATCTTTTACACATTATTTATAAAGGAATTGGTTTTCAGAAAAGTGTAAAATGTTTAAAATATAATCATAATTTAAAAAAATTATAAGCATATGAAAATAAGAAATATTTTTATAAGAAATATTAATTAAGTTTTACGGCGCGCATGCTATTTTCAAAAGTATTAGCTTTAAATACTGGCAATAAGTTGATTTATAAATTTAAATTTATCTTCATTACACCGTAGTAATTTTAAATAAATGGAATAATAAATTATATTTTTATAAAATAAAAAATATATATTTTCAAATTTTTTTTAAAAACTTCAATATTTTTCAAATATTTTTAAATACAAAAGATATATTATTCTAAATTTACTAGGGCTTAAAGAGTATGATACATTTTATAATTATATAAAGTTTTATGCATCAAAGGCTACTATTTTAGAAAATAGCGTGCGCACACACACACAATTACTTTATATTTATTACAAAATTATTTCTTATTTGCATATGCTTATAACTTTTAAAACTATGATTATATTTCAAACATTTTGTATTTTTTGAAACCATAATCCTTTGTAAATAACATGTAAAAGATTCGAATTATTTAATTTAAATTTAAAAGAAGTATACCTGTTTGAAAATTGTTTACATTTTCACCCCTCGAGACAAAATTAACTCCCCTGCGACCCCTTAAGATGTAACATTGCACAATTTTACAATAGCCATTCACTTCAGTATATTTGTTATAAATTGTACTATAACTTACATATATGCTATAATTAGGCTTGGCTTCATTATTCTTTTTAAGTGTTTTTTTTCACTTTCTATTTCATTCTTTTGTCAAAATTTTGTACTGTATGGGGAAGGTTGGATCGTGTAAAGTAAGCTTAGCCCTATTTCAATGTTCTAAGTCAGTGACAGCTCTAAAAGCATAACAGTTTTACATTTTGGTCCATTGATATACCTACTTATGTTTTGGTGGATTTTTATAGGTTTTAAAATTCCATTTTTATCAATTCTTAGCTTTGTAGGAATTTAATTTGTCTTTTAATATTTTAATTTATTATATATATATATGCAGGGTGATCCGGAATTCATGGTACAAACTTTAAGTGTAGATAAAGGAGATAGTAACGATCATTTATTGTATACGAATGTATGAGGACAAGTGACGCTGTGTGGCGCAAACAGGGGAAACAAAAAAAGTGAAATGGAGTTATCGGTTGGTTGCGTTGTCGCTAGGAGGTAGTAAATGTATAGTCGCTGTTCAACATGATGCATCTCACTAACGGAAAGTGCCATTCAGAAATTTGCTGACATCTACGATGGGAGACTTTACGTATGCCGAAAATGCAGACATGCATTACATGTACGGCCGTGCAAATGGTAACGACAGAGCTGCGCTACGAATGCATTACTCGGAGTTTCCTGATCGACAAATGCTGGATCACAGATTTTTTCAGTGGTTACATCGTCAACTTTGTGAAACACGTTCGTTCCACGTCTCCAGACATGATGCCTGTCGACGAAGACCTTACGCAGTCCAAGACTGGAAGAAAGCATCTTGAAAAAAATATACCTTTAGAATTCGCCTATAAGCTAAGTGACTTGTATGAAATTATGTTAGTTTTAATACAGTTGTAACAATGCTGTGCATTTTTATAGAAATATTACAAAAAATAGAATTCTTATTTATTTGCAATTTGACAGAACAAGTTACAATATAGAATATTTTAGTATTCACATAAGAGAACAAAAAATAAATAATTTCTCTATGAAAGCATTTGCTTGTTAGAGACACAATATCACAAAAGTACTAGTAAAATCACAAAATAAGTAAAAAAATAAATAGATTTATACAACGGACGTTAGCAACACGAGACGAGTCTGTTAACAGCACATTATCAGATTTATGTAAGTTAAGCCACAAGAATCTTTTTTCGTACATAATTGTTGTTTATTGTACATAAATTTACAATAAAACACTTACGTTAATCGGGGTTGCAAATGAGTCACAAAGAACAAGACAGTTCTTGAAGAGCGATGAGAATTTATTGTCGCAAAAACAATCCTTGATATTTAGGATTTAGCAGCAATATTCACAGAATAAATCTCACAGAAGGTCTTTACACCTTCAAAACAGCACTCAGATACAATTATTAGTGTCTAAAATACAGTATGTAAAAAATTATTTACAAGTATAGCCGAGCTTATCGGGAATCATGGTCAAAACAAGTTTACTAATCGCTAGTCAAAACAATACTCACTAATCCTTGGTAGAAACAAGACTAACTGATTTTCAGCTATCTCTCTAATTATAGCCTCGCGGACCTTTCGAGAAAGATCATAGACCTTGAAATTAGTGGATTTCTCCAAAAATTTCCAGAAGAATCCAAAGGGTCGTCAAGTCGCCAAAATGGTGGACAAAGTTACCAAATTGGTCGCCAAATTCGTCAACAAAATGATGCCAACTTGGCTCTATCGCCAAGATTTCGCCAAGTTCCCACTGAATCATCATTATAACCTAAGGGACGGCGTTGCTTGTGAATACTACAATTTTAACATAAAATAAATATAACATAGAGTATTATAAATGAATTATACATCCAAATACAAAATATTTACACTATTTTATACAAAATTCCCATAAGGATAATAAGGAAGTAGTTTTGTATAGAAACAATATAACATGTCTGGAAGTGTTGCCGTGTTGCACTAGGTGGTGTATTTGAAATGTACAATTGGCCATTCCCACTAGTAATTGAAACCTACATACATTCGAGACACTCTTTACTTAATTTCAAAATTGTTTAAATCCATATTAAATATTAATTAATACAAAAAGTAGCGCACACCAACATTTTTCAAGGGGAAGGGAGGTCCATGGTCGAAAGTCCCCAACTCGTATCACACCTCAAAACAACAGCATTTGATTCTTCTGATTTTGTCAACAAAAAATCGTAAAAATTAAATTAATGAATTAATAATTAGCATTAATTAATAAAATAAATTGTCAATTACATGTACTTATTAAATTTTATGTTATATATATATATTATATATGACAGGTCCCAGGCCTGCGGGTTAAATGATGAGACATCATCTATAACAAATACTTCTTTTATTCTTCTATAATAATCTAATATCCAACATGGCGTCCCTTAGGCGCGCAACACCAAAGAACTATAGACGGTAATCCGGCCAGGACTTCTCCAGCTACTTCTCTCCAGTTCGCCTTCGTCAGCGCTCGCTCCACCTTTATATAGGCTTATTTACCCACAAATCCTAACGCGATGATAAATAGTTCGCTCTATTTTTATTTCTTACTCCCTTAATTTTAAAGCTAATCTTTTCAAACCTGACACACACACACACACACACACACACACAACACACACACACACACACACACACACACACACACACACAATATAATAGGATTATATCATCAATCGAAAAAACTCAAGGGCTTGTGTGCGCCACTGAATACGAGTGTTAGCCTTTATGAAGGCCGCACAAGAAACTCACGGATGCCGCATGTGTTCCCCACCTCTGCAATGTACTAATTTATTTCATATGTTTTTAATTTGTTTTTCTAGTGATTTCGGAAATTTGATCAGTTTCCGTTTTTGATAAATGGTCTCTTTTCCTCTAGGAAAATTTCCGACAAGAGAATTTTATAATAAATCAGGAATATAGAAAAGCAACTGCTGAAGCGTAAGTATATATTGGTTAAATACGTAACACCGTAGCTTAAAATTTTTGTTCGGTATTTGCATAATTTGTAAATACTAAATTATATATAAAATAAAAAAATTATATTTTGCAATAAAGAAAGTATGTGTCTAAAAATTCTAGTTCGTTAACTGACACTTTATTTAGTTTTGACTACTAACATACAATTTATTTTATGAGGTAGTTAAATTTTTGTAAAGTTCAGTTCTTAGACAAAATTATTCTTGCAATGCGAAAAAAGTTAAATTATTCTTACTTTTCAAATTAAATTTTATGTGCATCTTGTTGACTGTCAATATTAAAGTTCTTAAATTTTCTGTTCTATGTATAATATTGTTTCTAAGTATCTTTTTATAAATTTTAGTGTTATTTTTCAGGTGGGAATCCCCTGATTTAATGATTGACCCCATTGGATCACCTGAAATAATAATAGTAAAAGTAAGTGCCAACATTTACATTAACTATAGATATAATGTATTTTACACACACGCACGCAAGCAAGTATCTTTGGCTATTGAAATAATTTGTTTTCAAAAATTTAAATAAAATTATTGTAAATAAAAAGGCATTTTTGTATATATAATGCTGTTTGTAAAAGATTCAACATCATGAAGGAATCATTAGGATTAAATGCAATTTAATGCACAAACGACTTGTATTAGTATAAATAAATGACAAAATTATCAAAGCAAAAAAACAATACTAAGTATCCGAAATCAGTATTGGGTGTAGCCACCACAAGCTGCAATAAGTGCTGCTATACGACATGGCACGGAGTCAAACAGATTTTGAATGTGTGCTTGTGGAAGAGAATTCCATATTGCTTGTATAAGTAGGAAAGGTTAATCTTTTGAAGCTGCCGGACGCGGATCACGTGCGAAACGGCCGACCAACTAAATCCCACACGTGCGCAATAGGCGACATCTCTGGCGAAGAAGCAGGCCAAGAAAGAAGTTGCATGTGTTGAGCTGAACAGAAGTCTCAAACAATCTTTGCAACATGTGGGTGTGCATTATCCTGCTGAAAGATAGCTCCAGGAATGCCTTGAAATAAGGGAACGACTTCGGGCTGTAGTCATTTTACGGAAGTACCTGTTGCCACTGAGTTTTTCCTCAATCAGTAGTAACCTGGATCGTCGATGAAACGAAATCGCAACCCAGACCATAATTTCGCGTGTTAGGCCACTATGTCATTCCATAGCACACTCTGGAAGGCAGCGTTCACCGGCATAGCGTCTAACACGAATGCGGCCTTCATGGTCCCACAAATTGAAGCGTTATTCACTTGAAAAGACAACTTGGTGGCAATTCGCTTGCCAGGTTCTGTGCTCATGAGCCAGTTGCAGATGCAGCCATTGATGGTTTGCCGTGAGAGGGATCCTGTATAAAAGCACCCTTGCACGCAATCCACGGTGCAGCAGACATCGACGAAGCCGACATTAGTACACCTGTAGCAGTAAACCAACGTGCTGCCAAATGCTTGGAGAAAGCTGTACAGTCATTCACCGCCATGAGGAGCAGTTGTCGATTTTCGTGCGCTGACTTCTCCTTCCGTCATCCACTGCCAATTTTTTCGAATTGTTCGGTGCTCGTCGGTCCACTACTTCCAAATTCGCATAACTGTGGAACTGTTCCGCTGAACACGAGCTCCTATTGCACGATATTCAAACTCCGTAAATTGTTGGAATTTCTCCTTATTTCGTTGTGGAGACATACTTAGGTCTCACTAAATGTACTCCACTAACAAATAATCATTAACTTTTTTTTAACGTCCCGCTACAGCCCTCTATTTATAAACTTTCAGCATCAGTTCAGAGGGCGCTGCGCACGCCACGCATGCGCGATGGCTCTGAAACTTGACTATTTTACGTATCATCCTATAATTGATATTTTCTGCAAAGCTGATGATTCCCTCATGGCGTTGCATTTCTTACAAACAGCAGTCTATCTTACCGGCATAGTATGAAATCCGGCATTCCTCATAATTCCTAGGCATTGTATATAATGCCTAAAACTAGCCGGCAATGTATGAAATGATTCATATTTCACACATTGCATAGGCATTTCATAGAATGCAAAATGAAAAACTGGAGAAGTACACTGGTGTCCAAAAGTTAAGCATAATTGATAATTATGTGAATAAAGAAGGAACTGTAAATCAGAATGGCGGGAAACGTGATATGCGAGTGTAAAATGGTTATAAAATAAGGAAGCAAATCAAAAGAATGATAATAATTAATTTTATTATCCAAAGTAGCAGTTTGAAAGAAAACTGAGCATAGCAAGGATTCACACTTTAAAGAAAAATGAAAGAAAACATTAAATAAAATACTGATGCTGCAGTTTAATAAGGCGAGTGGTCACCTCTGACAGCCAGGCACGCTGCACAGCGATTTACCATATTTGCTATGAGATGATGAATGAGTTGTGGGCTCAAACGGTTCCAAGCTTCTTGGAGAGCTCTCTTCAGTTCTGTAATGGAGCTTGGTGGGTGCGAAAGGGCTGCAATTTGTCTCCCGAGCATATCCCATACATGCTCGATAGGATTTAAGGTCAGGGGAGTTCGTAGGCCACGACATGCCCTGGATGTTTTCCGTTTCAAGGAAGTCATCAATCAGCACCGCTCGGTGACATGGCGCATTATCATCCATGAATATGAAGTCAGGACCGACAGCACCTCGAAACAAGCGAACATAATGCTCAAGAACTTCGTCTCTGTATCTTTGAGCAGTCACAGACCCCGTGTCAAAGAAATGGATGTCTGTGCGGCAGTCCCTCATGATGTCTGCCCATACCATTACTCCCCTTGATGGAAAATGATGTCTTTCCGTTATGATTCTTGGTTCAAAACGTGTTCCAAGTTCTCTAAATATCGTTACCCGCCGAGAATCACTACTCAGACTAAACAGGGACTCGTCACTGAACATCACATTGGCCCACTTCCCACACTCCAATGTTGATGTTTCAAACTCCAGTTCAAACGAGCGCGTTTTATGCCAGACGTGAGGGAATGCAAACTGCTGGTCTTCTGGCATACAGGCCAGCATGATTGATTCTCCCGTAAACAGTTTGTCTCGAAATTCGTATTACTGTGGTGACTTTGAGCGCTGAACCCAGTGCTCTGGTAGTACTGCCCCCTGACGTCGCGCACTTATTACCAGATTTTGGTCTTGGCGAGGGTTGTGACTCTTGGTTGACCTGATACTGTTATCGGGTAACATCTCCCGTTCTTTGAACCTCTGCCACAGTCTTGAGATCACACTGTCCTACAGTTCAGAATTCGAGACACTTCGGATTGTGATCGTGAGGATTCTAGCATTCTAACGATTCTTCTTTCGTAAACATGTCCAGTGGCGTCTGTGGCCATCATTCACCTTGTTTGATGGTTAACAACGTTCTTCGCACAGCAGTTGCACGAAACTTGTCTGAACTGCTATGCTGCATGAAACGGTTTCTCACGTTCCGACATGCGCTGGTGCTTCGCGCAGGACGTAGTCTGCTGAAAGGTTTTTGCATGAACCAATGTTTCTTCCCCTATTAATATCCGCAAGAAATTTGGAATAATTTTACGAATATTTACTCCATGTTTTTCGCATTTAACGATTTATGCTTAACTTTTGGACACCAGTGTATATTCGTTTCGAATATCTCGAGGCAAGGAATGTTACTTTTAACGTGTGCTTCAGGCTCAGAATTTGTCAGTTTGAACTTTGCGGTTTTT
>BMAO01020897.1:0-36941 GCA_019973975.1 Trichonephila clavata | reverse complement strand
TGAAAGAGACACGCCTGCAAAAAATTTAAAGTTTGTAGTTAAAAAATGGGAATAATTATCTGTAATGCCCCTTAAGCCCTCTTAACGTCCTTTGGGGTCGATTTTCACAGAACCCCTTTTGAAGCATATCTCAACTCTATGAAAGGAATGCGCCTGCTAAATTTCTAGTCTGCAGGTCTAATAGTTCAAAAACGGGAATATTTATCTCTAACGCTTCTTAAGTTCTCGCAACACCCCTTGAGGGGCGATAGAGGTAGAAGCGGGAACCTTCTTCATGGACGAGGGATAGAGTTCTACCACACTATATAAATCTCATGACCGTACCGGAACTAGTTTCTGAGTTTTAGCAGCATGCATGTATAAACAGTCGATTCTCGATAATTCAAAGTTGGAGGGACTAATGAAACACTTCGAATTATCAAGAGCCCAAGAAAAAATTCCAAAATACACGAAGAGAAATTATTTCTAACACATTTAAATTTAAAACTATGTAATAAAACAACCGTTGAAAATACAAGTCTATAAAATTATTTTAATGTAGTTTTAAAAAGTACATATTATACAGTATAAATATTATACAGAAGTTAAAAGTCCTGGTAAAGAATACACATAATTCATGAATACACAATCCAACGCGCATTTCTTCGCGATAGCGGACCATCCTTTCTGAATACATGTGTAGCAAGACCACGTGTTAAACGAAAGATATGGACAGCTGACAACAGGTACGGTTGGTCTATCTTCCAATTGGAGAAGAAAGCACTAAAAGTGTCTTTTCACTTGAGGAACCGGAAAATACAAAGAAGGGGTAGTAGACAAATGGTCATCAAAGGAACTATGTTTCAGAGGAGACGCGCAGAGATAATACAATGCAAAACTTGTAGGCTCCAGCCTCTGCTACAGGACTGTACATGATTTTAGGTGTACGAATTGTGGAGAATTTTATAAGATAACTTCGAAATATATCACGTTTTGTAGTCTAGCCAGCCACAGATTTCACTGAGAAATATTGAGTGTAACCAAACGTATTGTTTAGTTCGAAATATCAAGAGTTTTTCTAGGGACTGACCACATATACTATGAATTATCGATATATATATGACAGGCCCCGGGCCTGCGGGTTAAATGATGAGACATCTTCTATTGTTAACTCTTATTTATTTCTTCCAATCCAACATGGCGTCCCTTTGGCGCGCCATACTATAGAACAGTAGACGGTAATTCGGCCAGGAGTACACCAGCTACTTCTCTCCAATACGCGATCGCCTTCGTCAGCGCTCGCTCCACCTTTAAATAGGCTTACTTACCCACAAATCCTTACGCGATGATAAAGAGTTCGCTCTATTTTTATTTATTACTCCCTTAATTTTAAAGTTAATCTTTTCAAACCTTACATATATATATTACAAAATATACAAAAAATAGTTATATACCTAAGATAACTGTAATCATGATTGAAAAGATTTAGCCACAGAAATACTAGAGCAAACTCCTAGACTTAGGATCCAGGATTGCAGGTTTAAAAAATGTTTTTCGGCCAGCCAACCTTCACCTGAATTTTCCAATACTATGGGCCATAGGGAAAGGAATAAATTTCTAGAGAAGTTTATCTATCATTATAGATAAAATCATAGTCTATTAATGTAAAGCGATACTATTATAGCCTGTAATAATTTCTAAAATATTTAAAATCAAAGTTAAACTGTTAGATAAAGACTTACCACGTGACTCATATTCCCTGGCTATTGACAATAACAGTATCGCATAAAATTATTAATTTTTGATAAAATAGCATTAATACTATAGATACACATTAGCAGTTACCCGCCCGCTTCGCTGGGTATTTCATGATGTTTTATAAATATATACTGTTTATAATATATATAAATTAATAGTATTACGAATTCGATTATACTGAAAAATATAAGTATACCTGTAACTCTCGACTCTTGATATAAAAAGTGACAGAACATCTAATTTGTATTTTTTTAAAAATTGAAGTATAGAATGATATTTGTACTTTCGTAACCCTATAACCAAGTGGATTTCCGCATAACCAATTTTTGGTGGATCTCTACTCCGTAAAATAAGCATGCCAGACAAATTTTAAGCCCAAGTCTAATAGAGTAAAAACGAAGTTTTTATTATCAATACCCTCCGTAATTCCGTTGAGAGTCGTTCTCCAATATAACTGTTCTTATCGGATTTCAATTTAACAAAAGGAAAATGCAAATAAAATTCCACTATTGTAGTCCTTGTAGTTCAAAAAAAGGAAATTTTTTTGTGTCAATACGCCCCAGTAACCCCCTGCTCCTCCAGGAGAGGGGTGTGATCCCCAAAATATATTCTTAGTAGATCCCTATGAAACAAAAGAAAAATGCTTAACCGATTTCAAGTATGTGGGTCTAACAATTCAAAAACGGGAATTTTTTTCTATAACTCCCCGTGACCCCTTGCAACCCTCCTTAGGGGTCGATTTTCTTTTTAATGTTTCATTTTAATGGAACTCTGTTCCATGAAAGGAACATGTCCACCAATTTTCAAGCAGGTAGGTAGAACAGTTTAAAAACGGAAATATTTATCCATTACGCCCCTTAATTTCCCGAAATGGAACTTGAGGGTTGATTTTCGCGAAACCCATTTTGTAGCGGTTCTCTACTTTGCGAAAGAAATCTTTTTACTAAATTCCAAGACTGTACGTCTAATAGTTTAAAAATGGGAATAATTATATATAACGCCCCTTTAGCCCCCGCAACGCCACTTGGGGGTCTATTTTCACAAAACCCATTTTAGGAAATGTACTGCATGAAAGGTATCTGCTTACCAAATTTGAAGACTGTGAGTCTAATAAATTAAAAATGGAAAAATTTATCTATAACGCCCTTTAGCCCCTGTAACGCCCCTTGGGGTTCTGTTTTCACAAAACCCATTTTAGGAAATGTACTGCATGAAAGGTATCTGCTTACCAAATTTGAAGACTGTGAGTCTAATAAATTAAAAATGAAAAAAATTATCTATAACGCCCCTTGGGCCCCCTCAACGCCACCTGAGGTCGATTTTCACAAAACACATTATATAGCGGATCTTTACTCCATGAAAGGATTCTGCTTATCATATTTCAAAACTGTACTTCCAGTACTTTAAAAATGGAAATAATTATCTATAACTCTCCTTAAGCGCCCCGTAAAGACACTTTGGAGTCGATTTTAACGAAATCCATTTTGTAGCGGATCTCTACCCTATAAAAGAAATATGCTTACCAAATTTCAAGACTGTACGTCAAATAGCTTAAAAATAGGAATTTATAAAGTCCCTTGGGGTTAATTTTCCCCAAACCCATTTTGTAGCGGATATTTACTCCATGATTTCAATCACGTAACTCTAGTAGTTTAAAAACGGAAATATTTATCTATTACGGCCCTTAATCCCCCGCAACGCCACTTGGAGGGCTATTTTCACAAAACCCATTTTTTAGCTGATCTCTACTCCATGAAAGGAATTTATTTATCAAATTTAAAGACAGTACGTCAAATAGTTTAAAAATGGAATAATTATCTATAACGCCTCTAAACTCCCCCCCCCACGCCACTTGGGGGTCGATTTTCACGAAATGCCTTTTGTAGCGTATCTCTATCCTATGAGAGGAATCTGCTTACCAAATTTCAAGACTGTGCGTCTAATAGTTTAAAAATCGAAATAATTATTTATATCTCCCCTTAACCCCCCGCAACATCCCTTGGGGGTCAATTTTCCCAAAACAAACTCCATATTTACTCCATGAAAGAAACATGCCTACCAATTTTCAAGGAGGTGGATATGATGGTTCAAAACGGAAATATTTATCTCTTACGCCCTTAATCCACCGCAACGCCACTTGGGGGGAGGGCTATTTACATTAAACCCATTTTGTAGCTGATCTCTACTCTATGAAAGTTATATACTTATCAAATTTAAAGACTGTACGTCCAATAGTTTTAAAATGGAAATAATTATCTAAAACGCCCCTTAAGCCCCCACAACGCCACTTGGGGGCCGATTTTCACCAAACTCATTTTATAGCGGATCTCTACTCTTTGAAAAGAATCTTTTTACCTCTTTTTACCAAATTTCAAGATTGTACGTCAAGTAGTTTAAAAATCTAAACGATTATTTATAACACCCCTTGCGGTTGGAATTTCGCAAAAAATCCGTTCTTAACTGATCTCTACTCCATGAAAGGAACATGTCTACCAAATTTCAAGTCTATAGGTTGAATAGTTCCGGAGATATCGTGATTAGTCAGTCAGTCAGTGAGTCTCTTTTCTCCTTTATATATATAGATTTAAAAACTCTATATTTTATTTTAAAATTTATTAAATTTCAAATTACATCTCTATCACAAATTATGACAATTAAAAAATAACATTATCAGTCTCTTAGTGCAATGGAGTGTACGATATTTTTAGTGAGTCCATCTTTAGCCAACACAAACAAACTAGATGGTTTACCCACGCGAGAACATACCACGTATAATTGTCCATGTGAAAAACACGGTGTGCCCAAATCTGAGCCCCAAACAGACATCGTTTGGCCTTGAGACTTATTGATTGCCATTGCGAATGCCAATATAATTGGAATTGCACTTTTCCTGACGTGCAACACATCCCGGCTGGCTCAATTTTAACTTTAAGCGCATTACAATGTGGACATTCCTTGTCCATAGCACCAATTTTCACATTCGAATGAGCGTAATATTTAACATTGAGCTCAAACTCAAATGCTAGACGACGGAATGAATCGGATGTAAATGCTGGATGTACTTGTTGGCGTTGTTGGTCATTTGTTCTGAGTGTGTCAAATAGGAATCGACGCGCTTGTCTTTGTTGATTTTGTTCAACTCGTACCTCTTGTGATTGTGATTTACGCAACTGCGCCATATTCAGACGCATATCTTCATTATCCTGTTGGATTTGTTCGTCTTTTCTTTGAGCTCTTCTATTTCGCATGGCTGTAAATTTAGTAATTCGATGGCCTAAATCAGACCCTTTGCGTCCTTATTTATTGTACCCTTGCTGGCATTATTTATTGTACAAAATAGATCAAATTGATGTACTTAATGCTAGAAAACAGTATACTGATAATGTATCTGTTTTTTTTATTATTTCACAATTATAAAATTTGTATTTTATTTCACAATTATAAAATATGTATATATTTCTCTTTACATTGAAAATAATTCCCAAAAATTTTGAGCGCACTGAGTATTACAGTTTTATTAATTGACGTTTAATAATAAATAAACTAATAAATAATAAATAAGAACTCAAAATGCCTGAAAATATGCAGAAATGGTTTATACAGGTAACACAATGGACTAAATTCATGACGGTCACATGATAATACAAACACGTGTTCTACGTTGAATTCAAAACGTACAATAAACTATATATATGTATATATATAGCTCGTACTTTTTATTCTATTTGTAAAACTTAGGTAAAATTTCAAATTGCGTAGTTGGGTAAAGATGCTCAAGAGTCATAAAAAGAAATTTCTGCAAAATTTTTTTTAAATTAAAGAAAAAAAAAAGTCTTCTTTTATACATGTACTTTTAAATAAAGTGACAAATATAAATTTTTTTAAAAAAAAGTTTCTGTAAAATGCGTAATTTGGCAACAACTAAGTGCGTGAACTGTGTGTGATTGGCTGAAAATAGATAATTGCATTTATCGTGACTATGACGTCACATGTGTTTTTGAACTTGATTGGCTAAAAACACGTGGTTTAAAATTATGTGATTGTGACGTCACATGAATTTAGTCCATAGTTGTTGTTGGCGAGAGCTCGTGACACGTGTTGAAAACTATTGATTTATATGAGATCACTTAATTAACTGAACGTGAGAACTATCTTGAGCAAAATGGGAATAAATAATTATAGAACTACAAATTGAGGATGCATTTAGATACATAAAAAATAAATTATGGTGGAAAAAATCCTTTAATCATCTGTGATTTCGAAATATCATAAAACTCTTTCACATGAAATAAAAAGCTCAACAAAAATATAATTAGATTGATGATTGGAAAATTTTAAAATTGTTGCTTAAATTAATTTGATTATATTTGTAAATAAAGTTTTTACTCCCAATTAGTATTCACCTAATATTACATTATAGTTGACTTTTGCAATATTATTAAAACATATTTTTAAACTTAGATACATGATGTTATAAATAGAAGAAAAAGTTGTAGAATGTACTGTAAGGATGATTTTGTGCTAATGATGAATGGTGTTTCATGTCCTGAAAATATCCAATTCAAATGATCGCAATTGAAATATCGAATATTTCGTGTACTTTTTTTGTAAAGCAAGAAATCAAGATTAAATGAGAAGGTATGCTGTCACCACTCTCGCGAAAAAAACTGTTCTTCAAAGGTTTGACATTCCCTAGATGACCTTAGAATTCTTGTTGAGGTTTTCGATTTAGCTGAAGAAATCCACCAAAAGATTTAGAATAATTCTTTATTGAAACGCCTTCAAAGGGATTTAAAAAGTTTCTTATTTCTTTTGAAAGACGATATACAGATAACATACTTACTCTTAAAATACAAATGATTTAATGTCACACTAACATGCTTATTTAGAATTACATAATTGACTTTTTTTTATAATCATCGTTTTTTTCTTAGGAAATTATCCGGCATGATGCACCTAGGAAAAGAAAAGTGGCAGCGTAAGTTAATAATTAATAAATTTTTAACACAGTAGCATTAAAACTCTCTTTCATATTTGTGTATTATGTAAATGCTGAATTATATAGGAAGTAATTTTATTCATTGTATTTATAACGAAAGTAATTTATGGGACACAAAATATTTGTATAAAATAGTGTCTAGTAACAGATTTTTAGTTTTGATTACAAGTGTTTTTGTTTTTTCGTGTTTGAGTAATTATAACTCTTAATTGATGATGTTATTTATGTAATTGTCTGCGTTTATAGCAATTATTACAGTAATATTTTAACATAAATACAAATAACAAATATTTTCTTAATGCAAAAGTTTGTGTGGTCATAAACATACGTATAGTTTCTAAAATATATATATATATTTGAGTTTTTATATATATATATATATATTAAACTGCTAGACTCTAAATATAAAACAAACTTATAGAAAATTAATTGTGCTTTGGGAAAAACTTAATTGTTTTCACTTTTCAAATAAATTTGTGTTATACATTTGTCGTATATGTAAGAATTCATTCAAGCATTTCTTTATACATACAATAAAAATGTCCATTAGATATTTGCTCATATTATCATAATGCCATTTTTAGGACTGTATCAACTAACACATCATTTTACGCTCCTGAACCATCTACGTCAGTGCAAAAACAGGTATGAAATTTAAGTTTTTAGCGTTCTGGTTATTTTGATATAACAGTTAAAGCCTTATTGTACTTGTAAGGTGATTAGTTTTAAACATAAAAGACATATGGATATGTAGAAAAGTGTAAATATTCAAATTTGCTTGAAGGTAAAGCAGCCGATGATTCCAATTATTTGAATTATAACTCATTCATCAATGGATAGCAGTACTATCCAGTAGGACAGTTCTAGAGAGCTTTTCTGGTACGTTGTAAAACTTATTTATACCAGAAATAGCTCTCTAGAACTGTTCTACTGTAGGGATTCAGACAAATAATGTCTTTCTTTCTTAACGCCTTCAATGCACAAGCAGGTTCTAATGTCTTCTGAATTGAATCGAACTTTATTGAACAGGTCCTTTATGTAGTCAAATAGTAATTTTTCGAAGGATCAATTCCAGAGCCTTCTCAATGATTCATTAGCGACATTCTATTTTTCACCAATCTGGTAACCTTGATCAAATCCTCTATGGTTGCCTTAATCTTATTTTTCAATTTCATTCAGCGAAGCGAGCTTTGCCTGTAAAACGATATTCCCACATGGACAGTATTATTGCGGGGAAAACTACATGTGGGGTGTGTATTACTGTAAGGCAATACACAATAATTACATGTTTTTATGATTGTATACTAATTTTAACTTCAGACAAGAATATTTGAAACAAATTGACATTCTTCTATAAAGGTAAAATAATGTTTAGAAAAGTGATGAAAGATCCAGTTATTGAGAACGAATTGTTTTCTCTCTCTCTACGGATAGAAAATTGTATGACTTCGAACCTTTTGTTTCATTGCATCAAATTTTATCATTCACCTTATTTTATACGAAATTGAAAGGATTATTTCGAATGAATAGTGTATTAATCAGAATCGGCTCGTGTGTAGTTTTTTTTAAAGATGTAAACAGTGCAAAATTAAATTTCCTTTATCTCGGATGACTGGAACCCCCATAAACATTGTTCATACATTCCAAAGATTAAACATATGGAGAGTTTATGAGATGCTGTTCTCTACAAACTAAAGTAGCTGAAAATTAAAACATGTTAATAAAATAAAAGATAGCATAAATTGTAATAATTGTAAGCCCTCCCCCCTTTTCCGAAAGAAATGTCGGCAGGTTTCAATAACGCGATGATGTTATTTTAGTTTCATAGCATATTATGCATATTTTCGAAAATAAATAAAGTAAAAGAAACAGTTTTATTATATTATAGTATTAATTAATATTTCCTCTATTTTCCCTAGATATTTTATTATTTTTGTGTGCTTGAAGAGTTTCTTAAATTCTTCGATTATACACGTTAACTTTGAAATAATATTTATTTAGGGATGGCATTCTGGAAGAGTGGCAGAGAAAGTAACTGGAATGATAACTCAAGATGGAAGAAGTTATCTTGTCGTAAAATGGTAAATATATATATTAAAAATCATTTATAAAGGTTTTATATGTAGTTAATTGTCTTAAGGCCTTATCACACACGTATTATTCGTGTAACCGTTTCATCCCTTTTTTAAAGCAACTTAAGGGGAAGGGTTGCCGTAAACAAAACGACATGCTCTGGCGCTGTGTAGTTCCACATTGAAAAATTACTCGCCGCTAGCACTGTTGCGCGCTAGTTATTTTTTAAAAATCTTCTTACAAAATGGGGTTTTTAGGATTCCATAGGTATGAAAATTTTTTAACTTCCTCAGTCAAAGCGTCTCCATCATTTCCTCCCCTTTTAATACTTACATTTCGGATATTGCGCTTGACGAAGACGAGAAGGCTATCCTGTTTTCACATAAGAGACGCAGGACGCAAGAAATTTTAATTTCGAACAATTTTTTCAGCTCACTAGCAAGAAGTTTTTCGAAGCCGTTGCTATGGCAACTGAGTAAAAATTGCTCGAAATATGTAGTTGAAAGAAAAATTGCCCCAAATACATGTACGTGTGATAAGGCCTATAATGAGGTCAACGTGCACTGAATTACTTAGCTCATATAAATCCACCAGCATGAGCAAGACTTTGAAAAATTTGAGTCTTCAGGCCCAGTTCAATCAGAAGATCCAATGACGGCTGGGAGTTTGACACAGGGCCTCTGTTTAGTTGCTAATGAGTCACAAATAAAAAAAAAATTGATTCCAACGAAGAGCGTATTCTTCGAACAAAACAAGGAATAAAAAAAATATTATCATGCTAAGAGAAATTTTTGAGGGAGGGAAAAAAGCATTTCAACCTGCAGACTACTTTGTTAGATTTTATGAAACCTTTTACATCAAAATAGTTTCTGTTTGCGATTTTGTATTTGTGCTATCGTAAGATATTTTTGTAACATTTTTTTTTTCTAAAATATTATTTTCTTTTTTATTCCGGCTTTATCTAAAAATAATTTAAATGTATTATTTGTGGTAAATTATAACCCCGACTTACTCGAGTTTGACTTACGCAGTTATCACTAAGACTTCGGAGTTTACTGTACAAACAAATTAATGTAAATATTATGTAATGATATATAAGAAGAAATTCGAGACTTAAGATGTCCCATTTTTAAAAAGGTCTCAGTGGCTGATGGGAATCGTATCTCTCCCCCCCAAATTATCTTAAAAATCAACATAATTTTAAGTAAATAGCAAAAACAGTTTCATTTTAAAAATCAAATTGGTAAAAAAAAAATGACTTTATATTGGGTTAAAATAATCTTGTACAGAAAGAGGTAAATCAGAAAATTTGATTTGCCTAATGTAATATTTGAATATGGTGTTTTATGAAAGATAAGTCTCATTATATAGATATATTATTTTATATAATTAACCAATAAGTGAATACAAACTTAACACTTTAAAAAAGGGAAAGATTTTTTCCTCTATGATTTTATTTTGCAACTGTTGGTAACGGATGACGGAAATACAGAAGTTTGCACATACCAATCGTTTCTAAATATATAGTAATATCTTCTTGTAAACAGTCATTTTTTTAAAAACAACTTTGAGAAACACTATGCAATTTATACGGAAATTTAGGCTATGTTCCTTTAACTGTAGATTACCATCAATATGTTAAAAGGCTGTTTTTTTTTTCAGGTTTAATATCGAAACACCGGAACATGTAGAAATAAACACAGCAACTCCACGCATGATGCAGTTGTTTACTGAATATCGATTACGTCAAGGGTTTGTATACTTGTAATAAAAATCTCTTTAACAAAAATTAAAAATGCAAAAATATTATCTTTAACAGGAATATATAAATATAATGAAACATCTCGTATTCCATTGGTTTCACTGAATTACCCGTTGATTCAAATTTTGTGTGGCCCATTTCAGAGTATCGGAAAATTTTATGGAATTGAGTTATTTACATGAAATTTTCAATGTAGTTTCCCTTAACACAGTATATTTCACACAAACGCTTAAGCCAAGCCAAAAATATTTTTAGACCATTTTTCGGGTATTTTTCAACTTCTTCTTTAATTACTTTTTGACACCCTTGAAGTCTTATTACTTATCGTATATTTAAATGTGTTTTTAAGAATACCGATAAAAAATAATTGCAAGGAACTCAGTCAGAGGATGGTGGTACTCATTTTAGGAGGGATATATTTTATATTTCTTATCTTTTAGCCATTGTATTGTTATGGTTTTGAAGTATAACTTGGCGTAGAATGGAAATATTTGTATAAAGAAAATAGTGTCTAGCAAGAGATTTACAGTTTTTTAAAATTGATATTGTGTTTTGTTGATTCGTATTTGAATAACAATAACTCTTAATTGATAATGTTATCTATGTAATTGTTCGTTTATTGCAACTATTACAGCAATATTTTGATGTAAATATCAACAACAAATCAAAGTTTGTGTTGTCACATACATACGTGTGATTTTTGAAATTTGAATTTCTGTACATTAAACTGCTGTACTCTAAGTGTGACTGACACATACTTAGAGAAAATTAATTGTGCTTTGGAAAAAACTTTTCACTTTTTAAATAAATTTGTGCTATACATTTGTCGTATATGTAAGAATTCATTCAAGCATTTCTTTATACATACAATAAAAATGTCCATTAACTATTTGCTCATATTATCATAATGCCATTTTTAGGACTGTATCAACTGACACATCAATTTACGCTCCTGTACCATCTACGTCAGTGCAAGAAGAGGTATGAAGTTTAAATTTTTAGTGTTCTGTTATTTTGATATAACAATTAAAGACTTATTGTATTTGTATTGTGATTAGTTTTAAACATGTAAAACAGAAGAATTTGTAGAAAAGTGTAATATTGCCAATTTACTTGGGGGAAAAGCAGTCGATGATTCCATTTATTTTAATTATAATATATTCCTGAATGGTAACACTGCAAAAGGCACAAGTTGTATACAAACTTAACAACGTACCACAAATCTCTCTCTATAACAGTACTAGTAGAGACTCAGATAAATAAAGTTTTTCTTTCTTTACGCCTTCAATGTACAAGCAGGTTCTAATCTTTTGAAGTGTCGCACTTATCCGGAAGGACAGAACCCGGTACCTTCTGATTCGTAAGCTCGTAACATACCGCTGGACCAAAATGATCACTTCAGTCCAGAGCTGTTACTGGCTTGTACAGTTGGTACTGCTACACTCTCCTGAATTAAATCAACCTTTGTTTTACAGGTACTTTATGTAGACTGATATTAATTTTTAGAAGGATCAATCCCAGAGACTTCTCAATTATTCATTAGCGATATTATATATTTTGCGAATCTGGTAACCTTGATCAAATCCTCTACGGTTGCGGTGTCTTATTTTTCGATTATTGCAGGGAAAATAACATGTGGGAATGTGTATTACTGTAATGCAATACATTAATTGTATGTTTGTGTGATTGTTTTCTAATTTTAACTTTAGGCAAGAATATTTGAAACAAATTGACATTCTTCTATAAAAGTAAAATAATGTTTCGAAAAATGATGAAATATTCCGTTATTGAGAACGAAATGTTTTATTCAAATAGAAAATTGTATGATTTTGAACCTTTGTTTCATTGCATCAGATTTTATCATTCGCTATATTTTATATGAAATAAAAAGTATTATTTCGAATTAATAGGGTATGATTCCAAATCTGCTGGTATGTAGTTTTCTTTAAAGATGTTAACAGCGCAAAATTAAATTTTCTTTTTTAGGGATGGATTGGAACGCCATAAGCATTGTGCATACATTCCAAAGATTAGATTGAACAGTTTATGAGTTGCTGGTCTCTACAATTTAAAATAGCTGAAAATTAACACTTGTTAATAAAATAAAATAAAATGTAATAATTGTGAGCTCCCGCCGTTTCCGAAAAAAATTCGGCAGGTTTCCACAACTCGATGATTTTATCTTAGTTTCATAGCTTATTTAGCATAGTTTCGAAAATAAATAAAATAAAGTTAACAGTTTTATTGTATTATAGTATTAATTGATATTTCCTCTATTTTTTTCCCTAGATATTTTATTATTTTCTTGACGAGTTTCTTAAATTCTTTGATTACAGACGTTAATTTTGAATTAATTTTTATTTAGGGATTTCATTCTGAAAGAGTAGCAGAGAAAGTTACTGGGATGATAACTCGAGATGGAAAAAGTTATCTTTTAGTAAAATGGTAAATATATATGTATATAGATATTTGAAAAATCATTTATGAAGATATTTTATGTGGTTAAATGTCTTAAGGCCTGCTCACACACACATTTTTCATGTAACCGTTTCACCCCTTTTTCGAAGCAGCTTAGAGGGAAGGGTTGCCGTAAACAAAACGACATGTTCTGTCCTCCCAGGCGCTCTCTATCTTCACATTCAAAAATTACTCTCCTCTAGAGCACAGTTGCGCGCTCAATAATTTTTAAAATCTTTTTGCAAATTGCAGTTTTTAGAATTCCAAAGGTATGGAAATTTTTTAAATCCGTCAGTCAAAGCGCTCTCCATCATTTCCTCCCATTTTAATACTTACATTTCTTATACTACGCTTGACGAAGACGAGGCTGCTATCTTGTTTTTGCGTAGAACCCAATTGGCTAAAATTTTGAGCAATTTTAATTTTGACACAATTTTTTTTCAATTCACTGGCAAGAAGTTGCTTGAAAAAAGACGTTTCTATGACATCTGAGTAAAAATTGCTCGAAATGGGTCTTTGAAAGAAAAATTGCTCGAAATACATATACGTGCGATAAGGCTTTTAATAAGGTCAACGTGTTCTAAATTACTGGAAACAAAAGTAACATTTCATTGAGAGATATTTACTAAACGCCAAGGAATTGTAAATTAATTTTAGCTGATAATCTGAAAATTTCAGCGAAAGTATAATTTTTTAACTTTTCATTATGTTTTCAAATTAATACAATCAATGAGCTTATGAGATATTTTAAATTTAGCTTTTAGTCCCCCCCCACAATAAAGAAGTACGTTAATTGGTTGTCTAAGCAAATGACCAAATCCTCAACCATTTGAAATATAATTCATAAAAATGTGTTATGTTTTACATATAATTTATTTTATAATATTTTCAACAATAATTTTAAAATAGATTTTTATTAAGACTTCTGTACAAATAAAATTGAAAATCATATAAAAAATTGTGTGTTAGTTGCAAAATTAAAAATAAACGCCTGTCAGAGTGCAAACAGGTACAAAACCGGCGAACAGTGCCAGGTACTAAGGCCAGTAGCCGAGTGGTAGTGCACCATGATTCAGCGCCACAGGTCCGGGATTCAAACCCAGGGCTGTACTAGGTCGACTCAGCCCTTCATCTCTTAAGTGGGTCAATAAAATGAGAACGAAGCATGCTTGAAGCTAAACAAGGGTGGTTTCGCTTCAGACTGACCACCTGATCCTACTTACTCGGGAGAATCGAGCTCACCCAAAGGGTTTCAAGCTGCATACCGACCATCCGAGAAGTTCCTTTATTTGTTACTAATCGAAATACGTATACAAACTGTGCTTCATTCCGGAACATCTGATCATGCGACTCAGCGCTCAAGGTCACGGAAACTCAGATGGGCACAGTAGGCCATGAGCGTCGATCCACTAAGTTTTGTCTAGTATATATTGTACTATTTGCATGTACATAGTTGTAAATATTTAAATGCTGTACTTTTTACTAGATATAAGTATAAGTTTAAAACATTAGAAGGCCATGGAAAGTACACCTACCATCAACTTAATTAATTTTCAACTGTCCATCTGAAGCTGTTTTTGACCTATGATTTGTGCTGCTAGCACTTCGGCCAGCACAACTCATACCTGGATTTTCAAGTCGCGAGCGCAAAAGACGAACTGTACATTTCCTGAGCATCAAAAAAACTATTCCAGACAACGTACGGGTGACTAAATTTGGTGACCATATGCGAATTTGACAATAATCCTACAGGCAAATAGAAGTTGACAGTAATGACGGTCAAGAACAGCTGCATTCCCACAATCAAGAGCTGACAATTGATGAGCTCTTAGAAATGTATGAGCAAGAGCAAGACATTGAAGACAGAAGATCGAAAGAGGGCTAGGAGTTTGACAGAAGGCCTCTATTCAATTGAAAAAGAGTCTCAAATTAAAAAAATAGACTCCAACGAGAAGAGCGTATTTTTCATCAAAACAAGGAATAAAAAAATTACCATGCTAAAAGAAATTTTTGAGAGAGGGAAAAATATATTTCAGCCTGCAGACTATGTTAGATTTTATGAAACCTTCTACACCAAAATAATTTCTGTTTGCAATTTTTAACATTTTCTTTTCCTAAATTGTTATTTTTTTCGTCTGCGGCCTCAACTAAAAATAAATTACATGTATTTATATGGTAAATCATACCACGACCTACGCGAATTAGACTTAAGTGGTTATCACTCTATCCCACTTAAAAGTTCGGAGTATTACTGTACTTACAAAATTATTTTTTAAAGATTATGCAATGCAATATGAAAAGAAATTCAAGACTTAAGTTATCCTATTTTTAGAAAGGTCCCAGTGGGGGAGGGGAAACATATCCTCTCACCAAATAGTCTTAAATATCAAAATGATTTTAAATAACGAGCTAAATAAGTTTCGTTTTATAAATCACATTAGTAGAAAAAAATGGCCTTTTACAGGGTTAAAGAAATCTTGTTTAGAAACCAGTAAATCAGAAGAACCGACTTGCTAATGTAATATTTGAATATGGTGTTTTATGAAAGATAAGTTTTTATAGTATAAAGATATAGTACTTTATATAATTTACGAATAAGTTAATACAAACTTAACATTTTAAGAAAGAGAAGGATTTTTCCCACTTATGTTTTATTTTGCAACTGTTAACAACAGATGACGGAAATACAGAAGTTTGCAGACACCAATCATTACTGAATATATAGTAATATCTTCTTTTAAACAGTCATTTTCTAAAACCACTTTAAGAAACACTATGCAATTTATACGGAAATTCAGGACATGTGCTTTTCACTGTAGATTACCATCAATATGTTGAAAGGCTGTTTTTTTTTCAGGTTTAATGTCGAAACACCGGAACATGTAGAAATGAGCACAGCAACTCCACGCATGATGCAGTTGTTTACTGAATATCGATTACGTCAAGGGTTCGTATACTTTTAATAAAAGTCTCTTTAACAAAAATTAGAAATGCAAAAATATTATCTTCAACAGGAATCTATAAATATAATGAAACATCTCGTTTTCCATTGGTTTCAGTGAATTACAAGTTGATTCAAAACTAGTGGGATCAATTAAGTTATTTATATGAAAATTTCAATTAGTTTCCCTTAGCATATATTTCACTCAGACGCTTAAGCCAATTAAAAAAATTAAACCTTTTTTATGGGTATTTTTCAACTTCCTCTTTATTTCCTTTTTGAAGCCCTTGAAGTGTTCTTACTTTACGTCTATTTAAATGTTTTTTTAAGTATACGGATAAAAAAAACCGCAAGGAAGGTTGGAAGGAATAATTCAGCTCAGAGGAAGGTTGTAGTTACCTTAGGAGAGACAAATTTTATTTTCCTTATCTTTCAGACATTGTATTGTTGGTTTTGAAGTAAAACTTTGCGCAGAATCTTGATCAAAAACAAAGTTATCTTGAAAGTAAAGAGGTTTACTTTATCTGATCATGTGCTTCAAAATTTTATTCCGATTGTATTTAGTATCAATTTTAACCTTTGGTTCTACAAAAAATGGTTTTGTTGGGCTTTGCGAGGACATTCCCATTCATACCATAACATATAACTTACAACTTGTTTTGTTACGAAACAGTTGTACTTTGCAACGCTTATCACGTGAAATATATTGCATAATCGTTTTGCCAGTTGTGAATGACATAACTTAATCCAAAGTGACCTATGTTTTGTAGATACCTTTGCGTAACAATAAATACAGAGGCCATAAACGGTTTCTTCATTTTTAAACTTTTTTGCAGATATTTGGTGACAAACTGGCTTAATCATTTTTTTAAAGCCAATTGTTTTTACCTGACGACAAGGTGACGTATGTGATACCTGTAGTTTGTTTCCTAAAGTTCTTTGAGGCAGATAATTTTCTACAGCGATAATTCTTTTTTTTTTTCAGCTTCTTTTTTTTTCTTCTTCTTTTTTTACAAAGACTTCCGATCGTTCAGCCAAATTTTATTTCTTTTCAAAGTTTAAATCGTAATTTATTAGAAAAAATATTATTTCTAATTTTTAAAGACTTTATTTATAACAAAATTTTAGCACCTATCATTCAAAAACTGCAAAATTTCGTTTCGGAGCCTTAATTTACTTCCACTAATAAAAATAAGTAGATTGGTAATTTAAACGTTCATTTTTAAAATATAATTGGCAGTAAATTGATTAAAAGTTACCGTAAATTGTTATATGCTTTTAAAATTGGTCACACTGATTATGAATCAATCTGTAAAATATAATATATATTTAACATCTCATAATAATTATCATAATATTATTCGAAAGAAAAATGTATGGAATCTTAAAGAAGTACAAATGAATATGTATGTATATACGCGGTGATTATTATTCAAGTTTCAAAACGTTATAAAAAAAACACTGATCAGAATTATGTAAAATTTGAACAGAACATTATGGAAGGAAGAAATCGTAAGGCTTAATAGAAAAAGTAGTTCTAAATTTTATCAACAGATTGCGCTGTAACTCTTCAGAATATGGCAATGAAAATACCTTTCATAAGACGACTCAATTCAATTGTTGTATAAACGCCAGATAGACGACTTTTCCTCATTTAACGTTTGAGAATTTCGCCATGACTGTCTCATTAAAGAACCGTGCTCCGCTTCTAGAGTTAGCTAGAGTATGAAAAAAGGCATTGGTCCTATAACTGCTCAGGGTCTTTAAAAAATTATTCAAAAATTCGAAGAGACAGGTTCTTTTTATGTGCAATTTGGTAGAGGGAGGAAAAGAGTTAATTCGATGGTAGTGGAAGAAGTGGCTACAGCAGTGTAGCAGGAGTCGAGCGGAGGTTTACAACCATGCAGTGTTCGGGGAATTGTCCGAACACTTGACAGGCCTGTGAGCATGGTGCATAAAATTCTACGAAATATCCTGCGTTGCTGTCCGCACAAAACTTGTCATGTGCATTCTGACCCGAGAGCAAAATAGACTTTTGCTTTAGAGTTTCTTGCTCACATGGAAAAAGTGGACAATGAATGGCCGTGGAAAATTTTGTGATTAGACGGAGCCCATTTCCACCTGACAGGATATGTCAAAAGGCAGAATTGCCGAATATGGGCAACAGAGAATTTACTCGCAACTCAAAAAGTACCACTCAATCCTACAAAGATTACTGTATGGTGAGGGTTTAGGGCATCATTCATCATAGGACCATATTTTTTCGAGGAAAGGGGTGATTTTGTTCCTGTTACCTACACCGTCCCTGATCAGCGCTATGAATGGCTTTTGCGCAACCATATCATTCCAGATCTTTAACAACGTGGTTGTGTGGATGGGATCATTTTTATGCAAGATGGTGTTCCACCGCAGATTGCAAATCTAGTGAAGCAGCTGTTGAAGGGGCATTTTGGAAATGCTAGAGTTATCTGCTGCCATTTCTCGACAGCCTGGCATCCCCGATCACCTGATTTTAATCAGCGTGATTTCTGTATGTGAGGCTATATCTGAAAGATGTTGTGTTCAGTGCTCTGATTGCACACTTGAATTGAAGTCTCACAAAGCGCAAAACTATCTGAACGTATTCGGGTGATACTTCGACTATTTGTGGAGCAACATACTGTTTCTCGATTTAAAATTTGTTGAAGACAGCGGTGGACAACATATTGAATATGTTTTGTGTCAGTCTCGCGGAATTTAAAAACCGTTTTGATGGATGCTTTTAATGCGTTTTTGGCCTCGGAACAATTAAAAACCGATTTTTCTCATCCGAAGTAATGGTCTGGCCGTGGTGGGTGGTCTTACGTAACTAAGATTATCACACCTGAGCAGTCATACACACTGAGCAGCACTCTTGGTTTTTACATGTAACTTACACCTTATTTTACGATTTACTGTCATTTCTAATGGAACCTTTTTACATTCTGATGCTTACAGCGCCATCTGCTGCTAAAATGTGGATTTACTTTTTTTATTATGCCATACACTTTCCCCTTTCTTCAATTATATTCGGTTCAAATCAGACGTCATTCTGTGTGATCAGTGATTCTTTTTTTATAGCGTTTTGAAACTTTAATTATAATCACCGAGTATATATATATATATACACATTGCGGCAAATAAGTTTTAAGACTGTGTCCTAAAAAGAAATGGAAAAAAGAAATTAATTCCTGTTTTTGTTTTTTATTCAAAATTCAATATAGCTGCATAGTGTGTAACGCTACCAAGACACTACAAGGCCTTTTAGCGTGATGTCATACTTGAAATAAAGCAGTTTATCAGTTCTTGTGGTAGTTGGTCCCACTCGTTCAGCAACGCTGTTTTGCTTTCCTCGATAGTTCTAGGACGGGGTTGCGAGTTGCAATTGCCCTCCCCGGTGCGTTCCAGACATTAGTGGGGCGCAAACAGTAGGTCTTCTGCAAACAGCCCTCTCTCATGAAGTATTTTTGGAACAGTCACCCTTGATACACGGGTTCCTCTTGGCTGCATACAAGTAACGAGAGAGCTGAGAAGCTGTAGCCCCTCTGTTACGCCTCCCTATAATCGACAAATGGCGATCTTCTCTGGCCGTCGTGGCTCTTGGTCGATCTTGCCCGGACTTTCTCTCGACGGATCCAGTATCCTGGAATTGTTTCCATAAGTTACACACTACACTGGGCGTTAAATTGAACAAATCTGAACTTGAGAATGACCTGCTTCTAGCCTCCACACAATTTCCCACCTCATTCCATCATCTAAACATTGTTGGTTACTCGTTTTTACTGTTACAATTTTAATTGAACCGATTGCTTCAAAATAGCACCAAGAAATTCGCCAAGATGTTCTGGCGAACGTCTTAACTTACACGCGCTTATAAAGCCTGTTTTACTGCTGGCTCCACCTACACACACGTATACGCTTACATATTTGCCGTACAAGGTTTTCATTTTTATCTAGATTCAGTGGTTGTTCATGCAATTCGATTAAATATGCAAATTATCTTAATTTATTCGTAATATCCGGCGTATAGAGCTTCCGCTCCCCCCTTTTTTAGGAAGAAACCTGAAATGTATGAGTACAGTGAGGTATTATCCCTAGCTTTTGAAAAAAATAGTATACTTCTAAAACTATATATATAACCCTTAAAGTTCATTAGGTATGCCATTTCTATTAAAAAAACAATATTTCGATCTATGTAGAAATCTAATTTTTTTCATGCTCATCTCCTTTTTTTTTTAAAGTTCTGGAAGCTGTCATTTTTATACCCGGCTTATAATGATAAACTTCGGCATAATTTCGATCTTATTTTTTTGCGTTCAAAGTGCGAGTTATATATGCCAGATTTCAGAGTATATATATATATATATATATTAATTTTGAATGGTATAATGTCTAATATTACAGATTTCAGTGCATTATATGTTTTTCTTCTATATTACGTTTTTCTTTCAAATCTCGGTAACACAATTGCTCTGTCATGTTATTGTTTTAGAGGATTAAACGTTACTTCTGCTTTAGAGCCCAACAATGCAATCAATTGGTCGCTCAGGGGAAACAAGTGGATTAGTTACAGGAATGAACCCAAATACTGATAGCGTATGCCTCGATGAAAGTATTCATGGTTGCATTAAAAAAATTATAAGTGAAAAACCTGGTTAAAGTTTTATGAATCTGTTACCTTATGCACCATTATTTTCATATCTATAATGTGATAATATAGTATATGACATTTGTTATACATGAAAATATAAGCGATTTTATATTTTTATGTATTCACTGCATACCTTATTGCACAATAAGGTTATTGTACAAGAAGTATTATATTAAGTTTTTGTACTACAATAAGTATTACAATAATAATCCAAATTTAAGTTTAGAAACATTAAATTTTATTTTGTTAACTGGAAAATTCTGTTAAAAAATTCTTGTTGGAAAAAAGAGATTTTGACAATTTTTTATAGGCGTTATATTTTGTTCCTCTTAATTTTATCTCTTTTTTTTTATTTGCATATTTTTTTTAGTCTAAGGGCCCTTTTATACATTGCAATGGATCTCCATTAATTTGTACATTATTTACATTTTAATTATAATTTTTGTCGTATTTTAAATATTTCCCTAATTGCACAAGTATTTTACTGAGAGCCAAATGTGGGATTATTAAATCAATAACATGATAATAGTAGGTTCTCATTTTCAATCAGATAAATAAATCATTAGGAAAAAATACCAATATTAACTGGTTAAAAAATTTAAATTATTTTTAAAAAAATTTGTGATATCAGTTTTTAAAAATAAAATTTAATATTAATTTTTTAAAAAATAAATTTTGATTTAAAAAATTTGTGTATTTCGTAATTGTATTAAAGTTTGATTTTTATTTCTATTTCACCACTTACATTAAAATTTTTTTCATATTTTGTTGTAATTAATCCTTCTTTGTTATTGAATTTTCCTTTAGTTTAATTTATTAAATTTTTCTTCGATTTAAATAAGTTTTTGTTTTCATTCTACTATGCTTTAACTATTATAATATTTGTATTTATGGGATTTTCTATATGTTATACAATTTTTTTTGTTTCTTTATTGCACTGTGTTTTTCGAACTTTTCAGTATTAAATAATTTGAATCCTACTTAAGAATAATAATTTTAACAGTTTTATCCATTGCAAGGGTACATGTACGTGTTCATAAAAAAATATTTGCATTTTTGATGTACATTTTGTATTTGCTGTTTGGTTTTCAATTTGTTGCTGTGCCTATATCTGTTATTGGATTTTTCTTTATATCTCTGCACAGTTCCTTTAGTTATAAAATATTAAATGTTTCTTTGATTTAAAAATTTTTCTGTCATTGGACTATAGTTTAACTGATTTAATATTTGTGGAATTTTCATATGTGATATATTTTTTTCCTTTATTGTATCATGGTTTTCTAAATATTCGATTATTACTTGTTATAACATCACTCTTTTTAGAGTAATGTTAACAGCTTTAATATTCGAAGAGTAAATATACATTCTATAAAAATAAATTAATTTTTCGGCAATTTTAGTGTATATTTTTTGTATTTAATCTGTTATATTCAACGTATTTTCTACAATATTTGTGATTAAAATTTTCTTTATTTCTTTAAAATTTCCTTGGTTATAAGAAAATAAATTTCTTATTGATTTAAATAAATGGTATCCTTCTTCTGTATTCTAAGTTGTATAACATTTATATCCGTGGAAATTTCCACACACATGTTATATAATTTTTTTTATTTTATTGTATTGCGGTTTTAGAATTCTTTGGTATAAAATTACTTGGATATAAAACTTAAGAAGTGTACTGCTAACAGTTTTATACATTTCTAGAGTGAATGTACTTGTCCTTGTAAAATAATATTCGAAGTTTCTATATATATTTGTTGTATTCATTGTATTGTATCCAAAGTTTGTTTCAATCAATGTTCAGTTTTTTGTACTCAGTGTATTTCGTACAAATTTTGAGACTGAAATTTTCTTTATTTCTCTAAAATTCTTTTGGTTATAAAATAATAAACTTTTCATAATAATACATAATTAATATAATATAAAAAAACTTTGTATTTCTGCTGCATTTCTACTGATATAATATTTATATCTTTGGAAATTTCCACGTTAATAATTTTTTTTCTTCTGTTTTGTATAGTCGTTTTAGAATTATTTAGTATAAAACTAGTCGGAAACAACTTAAAGAGAGTAATGTTAGCAGATTTATGTGTTTCAAAATTAAATATACTTGTTTTATAATAAAAAAACATTCATTGTCAATTTCAATGTATACTTGATGTATTCATTGTATTGTTTTCAATTTGTTGCATGTAATTTACTCTTTACTGTATTTGTGATTAAATTTTTCTTTATACCTCTAAAATATTTTTTGAACTCTTCTTTGATTTAATTAAATTTTGTCTCTATCTTACTGTGCTTATATGATATATGTATCAACTCTATGTACTTATATGCTGCTTAGTTACCTGCACTTACTGTGATATATGTTCTTATTATTATGATACTGTATTGTGCTATACGTGCTTGTATTTTAACTGCTTCATGTACTGCTCAATTCTACTGTATTTTAACAGTAATAGGTTTGTATTCGTGAGATTTTTGTGTAATATAATTTTTTGCACCTTTATTGTACTGTGGGTTTTGAAGTGTTCAGAATAAAATTACTTAGATACAACTTAAGAACAGTAATTCTAACAGTTTTATGCATTTCTAGAGTAAATGTACTTGTTCGTTTAAAATGTTCGTTGACTACTTAATTGTGTGCTACTTTTTTTCGTTTCCCGTGAAATTCAATTATTTGTGAAGTTTCGTAACTAATAATTCCACAAAGAAATTATTTAATGACAATAAACAAACTGTTTATTAATCTAATGCCAAAATTAAGTATTGGGACGAAGTTTCTACCTCTTCAAGCTGTTGCATGAGAAATGCTAATTGTGGAAATAAAATATTTAATCACTAACAACAGAGTATTCTCAACAAATTTTTGACTTTTTTTTTTGGAAAACTTTGGGTGAGTTCTCGTGCGTTTGGATTTAACAGCATATTTGCGACATATATGTATTCATTTTTATTTTCTTAAATTATAATTTTGAAAATTATTCTATCTATTAAAATATTATTGAGTGATAAAGTGCCACAGAGGATACGTAACGATATTCTAATTACAAAGCCTGTCCTATTTAATGATGTAAATAATAAAAAGTTCATCCATTAGATACCATTTGGAAAATACATTAAGAAGTCAAATAAACCCTCACACGAATGTTTTAAAACATGTAGCACAGATATATCATGTGACAGGAAATAAAAATTCAATTATTTTGAAAATTTCTTTGAATTTGATTTCAATTATGGTAAACCTAATCCAAATGTATAAAATTTTAAAAAGCATTTTACAAACCCAATATCGATACTGACATTAGAATTGCGGATATTAACCGAAAAAAAAAATAATCCCTCTTTTCTGATAAAAGGAAAAAAAGAAAAAAATATCAACAATATTTTTGGTAATATTACCCCCCCCCCTATATCGCTAATTCAAACATGTCTTCCATTTAATGGGTTAACTGTAATTGTTATATTTTTAAACACAAACTGTTTACAAATATCGCTGTGACAATTAAATAACCGGACTAGTATTAAAAATAGCTTTATTAAAAGCAATGTACAAATCACTTTTAATCCTTCTGAACATGCTACACTTTTCTATCAATACACAGTTGCATACGAATTTTCCAACTTTCAAAGCTGTTCTGCGGCTCATTAAGTGTCACCATCTTCAGTAAGTCTGCAGTTTTACCCCTTCACTTCTTCTACATACTGAAATGTGTTTCTATCGATGCATTTTCACTTTCAGAAACCGATAGAAGTCGCATCCTGCGAGCTTTGGTGATGCCCTGGTATTTGTCCACCAAGAACTGCTTTACAGAAAGTGCAATGTGCACCGGTGATTAGTTGTCTTGGTGTAAAATTCACATGTTGCTGCTCCACAGATCTGGCCTTTTCTTTCTCTAAGCTCTCTCAGAACATCAGTGTAGTACTGCTATTTTACCTAGAGGTACCCATTCAACAATAACGATGCCATGAATATCGAACAAAAACTATGAGTATCACCGGTTCTTGGTGTCAGAGATCAACCAAAACTTTTATCACTTTCAACATCCTTTCGATCCTCCAAAAATCGTTTGTGTTGTTCAAAAACTTGACTATGTGACATACAATTATCCTTAAACACTTCTTTAACAATTTAAAACATTAAATTCTGATTTTTTAAAAAAATTATCAAGGAAAGTTATTAAAAATTATCAAAGTTGGATTTTTACGTTTATCATGATCATAGGACATGGACTCAACAACGTCTTACTCAAACAAGGATAAAAAAACAAACTTAATTACATAGAGGGATAGAATGACGTGCCACCAGAACCGGAAAGGTCAAGGTCAATTATATTCCATTCCCACTTCTTCACAACCGAGTATAGACGGAGTACGTGCTCGTTAAATCAGTGGGTCCGAAAGTCTTGTAGGCGGTCGGAGCAGAAACCAAGAGTGCAGGGGGCTGGAGAATATTTCCCTCCCCTTCGGCTTATGGTTTTTTTACGTTCCATGAAGAAAAACTTAAACTTTGTCTAATGAAATGGAAACTAGATGGTGCATCGTCTCTGTTTTTTTGCATGCTCTTTTCAAATTGGCTTCAACGCAAAAACAAGTGGAAGTTGTTGCATGATTTATTGAATTTAAATCTGCAACACCTGTACAGAGTAAATGGGGCAGCACTATACTGGAATTTGGAACTGAGAAAAAGTTCCCCGGGTGATGGATAGAAAAATGAAGCCCAATAGTGTGGCCTCCCATATCTCTCTCTCACCTTTCGACTTCTTGTAGTGATTAGCGAAAACAGTGATTACCAATTTTCAATAAATGACACTGATGGAATGAAAAGTCAAATTAACGTAGTCGTTCAGACTGTTGATCTTGCAATGCTTTGCCGGAAATAGATAGATATATCGCATAGATGCAATGTGTTACGTGCAACTAATGATACGCACATAAAAAGAGCAATAAAAAGTGTTGTTATACTTCTAGAACACGCTATACTATAATTGAGACTGTGCATATCAGTGCATTAATACGAGAGGTGATTGATAAGTAAGGCCTCCAATAGTATAAAATACGTTTGCGACAAGGTAAAATAATAACAGAGGTATCAGAATGAAGGAAAGTTATAACTCTTACATATCGTAAACCCATTTCTCACCATAGTCACCACTAACAGCTACACATTTGTTCGATCGTGTATGCATTTCTTCATTCCGTAAATGTTGAAAGATTCTGGTTGGCTGCGCAACCAGAGCACGGCTGCCTAAACTCTGGCATCTGTTTGAAAAACGTTGTCCTTTCAATGTCTCCTTCAATTTTGAAAGCAACCAAAAGTCCGACGGTGCCAAATCTGGGCTGTAAGAAGGTTGTGGAACCTCTGTGAATTTTAGGTTTTCCATGAAGTCTTGTGTTTGTGCACTGCAATGCGGTCTTTCATTGTCGTGATGAAAGACGTTTCTTTCCGATCTGATTCTGCGTTTGCGTTGCTTGAGGGATTTTTATGCTGCACAGTACTTGTCGGAATTCAACGTCGGTCCTTTAGCCATAAATTCCGTGTAGAGCACACCACTTGCATCCCAAAAGATGATGAGCATGGCTTTTGTTGCTGGCATTAAGGTTTTGAATTTATTTACACTTGGAGAACCAGGATGACGATGTTCCATGGGTTGCCTCTAATTTTTGGATCATAATGATGAATTCAGGATGCCAAAGTTAAGGCAGCCGTACGCAAATGGATACTTAGCCAACCAGAATATTTCTACATAGACGGAATGAAGGAATGGATAGAACGATTGAGTAAATGTCTAGCTGTTAGTGGTGACTATGTTGAGAAATGAGTTTACAATAAGTAAGAATAATAAATTGCCTTCATTATGATATCTCTGTTATTATTTTAAATTGTCGGAAACTTATTTTATACTATTGGGAGACCTTACTTATAAATCACCCCTCGCATCTCATTAAAACGGATTGTTTTAGAAGAGCATTTAATCATCTATGAAAAAATGTAGTAAGTACTTCATTAATGAATTATATTAACTGTTAATTAACGAATTAGTTAATGAATTTTTTAAATTGATAATTAATTAATATTCGGAACAGCGATATTTTTATTTTATAATACTGTGAGGTTCTAAAAACTAATGCAGTGTTATCTCATTAAAATTGAATGGTTTGTGAGGCACATTTAGTTTTTTATTAAAAATGTAGTAAGCCACATTCACTAATTAGTTAACTTTATTAATTCGTAAATGTGTGTGTGTGTGATCGAACTCGCTATTAAACAAACACAAACGTTTTTGAAGGATTGTATAAGTATTAATAATATAGAATGATATTGCATTCATATATGTAGAGTTTGCTAAAAGTATAAAACACAAAAAAGTAATAGAAAATGATAAAAAGATTCAAAAATGCATACTTCGGCGTCTTTAAAATAAAAAAGTTGGCAGTAGAATATGAACTTTCGTTCAAAGATTTTTATGATGTATATATGGGATACTACAGTGAGAGAGAGAGAGAATCAGAAAATAATGGTATAAAAACATATTAAGATGAAAAATTCGCACATTTGTCAAACATATGACAGAGTCGTAATTGACTGGAAAATATATAAAAAGGAAAATGAATAGTTAGACATTAATTGAACACATTTTTTTTCTATCTGATGCCTTAGAAATAACTTCTTGTCACAAGAATCCTGTCTGGGAATCTGGCGTCTGTCTTATCCATATTAATGGAAGGTTAAATAATCGATGATGGAGCCCACTTTGATGTCTAGAGATTAGTTTGCTCAAGGCCAAATCTATTCTAAATGATAGCTCATTTGGTGGAAACCGAAAATAAAAAATGATATCCACATTCTGTGCAAATTAATTGCAATTTCCTTCTATGTTTCAAATAGGAAACTCTGAATTTATCCTTTTCTATCTTTCATCAAAAATCATACTATATCATTTTCCTAGGAATAGAAGCTGTAACATGCATCAAAGAAAACTTTTATTTCTCTATACTGTAACATTTCTTTTGCAAGTACCGTAGAGTTCCAAAAAAACTAGGTCTAATGTTGACCGAATGTTGGCGGAGTTTGTGAGAGAGCCGGGTTATAGAGAATGGGATTAGAAGAATCAGTTTCCTCAAACTATATTGTACAGCACTTGTACTTCTTTTTTGCTCCAAAATACAGCAAAAAATAAACTGCCCAAATTCAATTAAACAAAGGAAGAGTATGTACTTTATGAAGGCATAGTGCAGTGGTCTTCAAACTTTGATCCAGAGAACCCTGGAGTTGCCCACGTGGAAAACCCAGGGGTTTCACAAGTCACAATAAAAAATCGAAAAGAAATTTATCAAAGTGTATGCAAAATGGATTCACGTTCTCTAAAATGTTTGTATACCAACACATATTTAAATCTCATCCAAATCATTTAGGAACTGAAAATTTTATTCATACGTAATAAGTTTATTTTGCACTACTTTTTAAGGCGATATGGTACCCTAAAAATCATTAATCTGTTGAAAAACTTTTTATTGGCTTTTTTTGATACCCCAAATTTTTATAAATATGCCTGCAAAATTTCAAAGCTTTACCTGTATTTTTCATTAAGTAATGGAGCAATGTTTGTTTCAAAACAGCAACTACCACCCCTACATTTCAGATTATCTACTAGAAAAGAGCCTGATAAAAAATGAATTAATTATTTTTCTAATGCGCATCAATGAGATTGACATATATGCAGTAATAAATCGTTTTAAGAAAAATTGTGCAATTCATGCAAAAATTCTAGTTTGTGAATCATTTACTGGAAGAAAAAATGGATTTGGTCGAGATTTAAAAGTTGTGCGAGCTTTTTATGATATTATTATGAATGAAATTAAAACTTCAAAACGGATTCTCCCAAGGCACAAATACTAAATCTCATTTTGATAACTCAGATAATTAAAAATCTAATTCGCAAGAATAGAAAAACTCTCCCCTTTTAATGTATTTGTTTTTGGTGATATATATATATATCCCATATGTGCGAGATTCAACACTTTTGTTATTAAAATATTTTAAGATATTTATTTAAACAAGTGCACATATGCAGTTCTTAGATTTTGATGTATTTTACCTATAAATTGCTATTTGATTTTGCTTTTATTCGTGTACAATATTTAACATGCGAAGGCTTTTAAAATCATTGAAATAAAAAATAAAGGCATAAACATCTTTTGAACATGTTGTGCATTAGTTCTGAGCATGTAATTAGCTCTGAAGTGTGTGTGTATTTATTTTTTTTATAATTATTAAGATAAAGTTTTATGAAATATTGATTTTTCATTCGTTTTTTCTATATATTCATTATGGCAGTATACTGTTTAATTGTTTTATATTTGTGCAATTTTTTATGATAGGTAGTTTTAAATAAGCTAATTAACATTTCATAAAAGTTTCAGGCTATTCGATGAATATTATATCATGCTATTCATGGAATGAAAACTTCAAACTTATATTTCTCCATGTTGAACTTTTGTACATATACTGTTATTCAAAACCCTAAGGCATTTTTGATAATTGAAGTATGGGTTTGAAATCTTTTTTACATGTTCTGAAATGTATGTTTTGTAAAACTATGCATGGGATTAGCTCTAACATGTTTAGTACTTTTTCTAATAAATTTCAAAATCTAAATTAATGTTTTTTGGGAATTTTTGGAAGTTTAACTATAAAATTATTAATAAAAAATTAAGGAGCAGCAGCAGAAAAAAAACCCATGCACAGTTTTATGTAGTATATTATAAGGTACTTGGAAAAAAATTTGAAAGAAAAGACATATTTAAAAAAGCCTTAGGGATTTAAAAAATGATTAAAAAGGCTTAAAAAATTTAAATTTTACAAACATTTTGCAACAAATTAAAATTTTTTTGTATGGAATTATTATTAAACATTAACCTTTATAAAATACAATTAAAACCAAATATCAAATATTAAAAATAAAAAAAATTGTGAAGATGGTACCATATTGCCTTAAACTTTTATTATAATATGATAAAAGAATATTAAAATTTTTTATCTTTATATATATATATTTATGTTTATATATAGTCGACTCTCACTGATTGAAAACTTTGATAATGCGAACATCTCGCTAATTTGAAGTATATGCTCTGTCCCTGGAAAAACTCTTGATATTTCGAACTAAAACAATACGTTTTAATACTCTCAATATTTCGAAGTAAAATCTGTGGCCGGCTAGAATACAACACGTGATAATTCGAAGTGACCCAATAAAACTGTCGACAATTCAAACATTCACTATCATGTAGAGTCCTATAGCAAACAGGTTGGAGTTTGTATGTTTTGTGTTGTGTTGTCTCTGCTTGTCTCCCCTGTAACGTAGCCCTTTTGATGACCATAGGAGTTGACTACTATAACTCTGACAGAAGCTAAAGTGTCACCTAACAAACTACGCAACTTTTCCCTTCAAAATCATGTTGATGCGGACGTTTATCTAGCGTGATTTATTCTAGGAAAATCTATTGGCAAAGTTAGACAGAATTCTATAAAACAAAAAAAGATAACAGTTTTTTTCGCCAAAAAAATTAATTATGTAATGTATGTATTTTTTTAATACATATAAATGCATTTTTTAAATACATAAATGCATTCTTTTAATCCAGGACTTTTAACATCTGTTTAGTATTTATTTTGTATATGTATATATATAATATGCACTTTTTAAAAATACTTTAAAATATAATTTATACATGTGTACAATAGTTGTTTTATTACATAGTTTCAAATTTAAATGTGTCAGAAAAAAACTTCTCTTCGAGTATTTTGGGAATTTTTTTCTACCCGCGGTAGCCAAGTGGTCTTTGCATCGGATCGTGGCTAGCGTGTCATGAGTTCGATCCCAGTACTAATGAAGACCCACCGTGTAGGGGAGTGATGCACGTTAAATCTGTCAAACGTCCTCCCGTTGGTGTGGTGTGGTAGTTAGAAGAGGGGTGTGCAAGCTCAGGTGTCGTCCACGTCACTTGACCATGGTTCAAAATTACGCGGACTGTCCCCAAAAGCCCTCGTGTAGCTGAACAGTGGGACGTTAATATTCACTCACTCTACCCTCTTGATAATTCAAAGTTTCTCATTGGTCCCTTCAACTTCAAATTACCGAGAGTCGATAGTATATAAAATACTTCGATTGAAAATATCATAAAATATATCTTCTCTTTATTATGGAAAAATCACCAGACTCATCTTACACCAAATAAATTTCTTTGAATTCAGCTCAATTCCTCAGGGGGTAATTTAGGAACAGTTATTTAAACCACAATTAATTTAAGAAAATTGAAACACGTCTGAAGCAGCCGTAAGAAGAATAATTTGCATTTTGACCTCGTAATTAGCAACATGTTTGACTGGATAATCTTGATCGTTGTGGGAAATACTGGTTGTGGTTTGACCGAGAAAAATGCATTGGCAACTCTAATCTTAGAATACAGCACAAGATATTTCATTTTGGAGCATTTCATTCGTAAATGTGTTTTCTGTATCAATTGATCAGATGTTATTCAACGTGAAAGACTTTTATATGATTTCAAAAAGGAACGTTTGGTAAAATAAGTAACTTTAAAATGAATAGTTGAGTAACATTCCCATGGTGCACCATTTATTCAAAATGAAAGTTTACCTATTTTTAAAAGTAATACAGAACGCTTCTATCTACAATTCTGTCTTCATACATGCCTTATAAGAGATGCCTTCATACATGCCTTACAAGAGATGCCTTCATACATGCCTTATAAGAGATGCCTTCATACATGCCTTATAAGAGATGCCTTCATACATGCCTTACAAGAGATGCCTTCATACATGCCTTATAAGAGATGCCTTCATACATGCCTTATAAGAGATGCCTTCATACATGTGAATCACCTTTCTCAGCAACACGGATACATTTAAAAACTTCTAAGTCGAATAAAATTAAAAAGTATGATTTTTAGTAAATTATATGAAGTCTCATAAATCATGATTTCGAAATGTAAATGTTTACCTTAATATTCATTAATTATTTAAGTATACAAAAATAGCCCTTGGGAAATTATTCGAAATTAAAAGCAACGTTATAAAAAATTTCTCTAATTTCGAAGCAAACACGAAACTGGTTTCTTTTAGATATCCAAACACACATTCTTTTTTTTAAAAAAAAAATACCATATTAAAACAATATAAATTATTTTTAGGAACTAATATTAATGTTTAACCAGAAATATTTATATTAACTTATCAAAATTGTTTTAGATATATATTCTTTATATATATAAAGAATATTGAAATAAATTACATACATTTATCTAGTAAATGTAATAAAGTTTTAATGTTTCATTTAAATATAAAACTTTTATAGGTGATCGAATAAATATTATAAGAAATATGACATATTAATGAAGCTATTACTGATATAACAGAGTATAACTCAAAAAATATTCAAACAGTTGGAATGAGTTTAGTATATTCTCTAAAAAACAACATAAATATAAGATTCAAAAAGTTTCATAGAAATACAATTATAATACTTTGAGTTATCAGGTCAACCACGATAGAGTTTGGGCAATTTAAATATTCATTTCTGGTAGATTAAAAGCCCACTTCCGGGTTTTCTAATCAAGCTATAATTTTTGGCATTCGTGTAGAAACAAATATATCAAATTATATTTTCGTGTTTCGTATAAATCAGTATTTCAAAACCATTATAGAAAGTTTTCATTACTTTGTGTTATTTATCAGGAATAAACCAATCAATACAGAAGCTTCCCAATTAACTTTCAATTGAGTCGACAAATATTTAGTTAACGTCAAAAAATTAATCACAGTTGTTTTCATTAAATACATGTTTGTATTATCATTGTACCGTTCGAAACATTCCCTATTCATTACAATAGAATAATTCACAATGAATAGATTACAATAGCTTATGAATAAGATTTCCACTTGAAGATGTATGATAATTTAATTGAGAAAATAACGCATGCATCATTAGTTGAAAGAATTTCGAATGAATTCCACTATCTTTCTGCTTCATGTATTTAAACGATATGAAAACGTTGAACTCAGTTAATCATTCGTTTAATAGATACTAAACATATCTCAATGGATTGTTCTAATTCTTATTCTATACGAATATGAAAGGAATTTACTTTTTCCTTTATGGGGAAATGTAGTGCTTACTTAAGGCATATTTATATGGACTGCAATAGGAAAGACATGCGTAAGAGTATGAAGTAATTAATACGTTTTCAATACACTAAACTTGATTGCAATTCAGTTGTCTTCCATATCATTGCAGCTTAATAATAGAAATATTTCTAACAATGACATAGAAAGCAAATGAAGCTAGAAAAATATTCAAAATTGCTTTTAATTGCTTAAATAAAGGGCAGACATCTCATTTCGAAGTATAATTGATAATTCCGAATACTCATTATGTTGCATGCAATTATGAGAATATTGAATAACTGCTTAAGTTTGTTTTGAATGAATACACACACAAAGGGAATAGAATCAAACATAAGCAATGCAAATGGTTTGCAAAATTACATAATAGGTGAGTTTTGAGATAATTTAAGCTTATAATTTTAGCTAGCTTATTAATGATTTCTAGATTATCAATTTTAGTTTTGCTTTTCTTTGTTTCGTATTACACATCGATACTTTTTATATATTAAATGTAGTACTGGGATGGTGCTAATGAAACGTTGGAGATGATATTTAAGTGAATAGACAAAACTGCATATGTTTTTCAAAAGCTGTTTGTGGCCACGGTAGCCTAGTGGTCAAGGTAACTTACTCATGCCTGGCGTGTCATAAGTTCGAGCCCAGTACCACTGAAGACCCGGCGTGTAGAGGAGCAATGCACATTAAATCTGTCGATATCTCAAACGTCCTCCCGTAGGTGTGGTGTGGTAGTTAGGAGAGGAGGTGCCAGCTCATGTGTCGTCCCTGTCACTTGACCATGATTCAAAATTCCGAGGTCCGTTGCCAAAAACCCTCATGTAGCTAAACAATGCGACGTTAATATTCAATCACTCAAAAGCTGTTTATTTAATCACAATATGCTCCATTTGCTGCAATAACTTTTTTCCAAGGAGACTTAAAAGAAGTGATTCTCAATCAATCTGCCGCGGCACACTTTAGTTAGCAGCAAAATTCTTAAAATGTACCACCAGAATTTTTTTTAAAATTATACTCTGTGAAAAAAAAAAAAATCCAGAACCGAATCACATTCGACAGTTTTATAGAAACAAATTAAGGGGATTCATGGTATATTTAACTTATGATTTCGGTGGATAGAGGGATATAAGAAACCTTGATTGGGTTCGTAATCCATTTGTGATACGGATACATCTGCATCTGAATTAACTTTGAATGAATCGTACTGTAATAATCAGTATTTATTTCAAAACATTTGGAAAAGTCAATTAATTCATTCTGGATTAAAATTAGAGGCGATTAAATCTCATAACAGCCCAAAATGCTTTAAAAATATTGTTACGTCTTCTTTGCGTCAATTCAGATTTTCATCATAAAAAAATATAAAAACGAAAAAAAGTTCGAAATTTTAAGTGCAGATGACAAAGTGTATGAGAGAGGCATTATCATTTTTACGACCAAATATATATGAAATTATCAAAAATAATCAATCTCAAATTTCACATTAAATGTATTCTTATAATCAATTTGTAATTAAGTATTCAATAATCATTTTGTGTTGTCTTTGTCGTACTTATTATTTCATTTAACACTAGCTTTTACCCGCGGCTCCACTCGCGTTGATGTCTTTAAATAACTGTCAAAGTCGTAATCATTATAATTAGAAAGTAAATATTATAATATGGTAATTATTTTATTGCTTGACTGGAACCAATAAAATTTAAAAATTCTAAAATTGAGCTTAGTTTAAAAAAACTGAAAACTGATGTGTTCATTGAAAGGCATATTTGCTTGTACTTGCTTCAATCGTCGCAAAATATCTTCCGCCATGCACTCTTTGTACTTATTTCAAAAGGTTTGAGGATTAGAAAGACCGAAGATGAAATAAATATTGCGTAAAGTAATACCTCCATGTAAAATATCTGGTTCAGTATAAGTGAAAAATTTTGTGCAAAATATGAATACTGCATAATTAGGTTAAAAAAGTTCAAAGTAATAAATATTCGATAAATAAAAACTTTTTATGAAACTGTCAATTAATATCACCATAGAATTTTCAATATCACGCGCGTGCAATTCAATAAAACTTTATTTCGTTTCCCTGTTTAAAAAGTGGGAGAAAATTTGCATTAAAATATTTGAGATTGTTGGAATGGACTACATTCACGTGACGTCATAATCACATGATAGTTTTAAACCACGTGTTTTTAGCCAATCAAGTTCAAAAACAAATGTGACGTCATAGTCACGATGAATGCAATTATCTATTTTCAACAAATCAGTCCATGCACTTCGTTGTTGCCAAATTACGCTTTTTACAGAAACTTTTTTTTCTAAAAATTAACATTTGTCACTTTATTTAAAAGTACATGTATAAAACAAGACTTTTTTTTTCTTTAGTTTTAAAATTCTTTTTGCAGAAATTTCTTTTTATAACTCTTGAGCATCTTTACCCAATTATGCAATTTGAAATTTTACCTAAGTCTTACAAATAGAATAAAAAGTATGAGCTAGTTTATTGTCCGTTATGAATTCAATGTAGAAAACGTGTTCATATTATCATGTGACCGTCATGAATTTAGTCCATAGAGAACTTCTTAGCAAACTTGGCGATATTTCTCAAAGTTTGAGTTTGAGATTTAACAAACGTAACGTAATAAACGTTAGACGTTTAATAAAAAACCATTTAAAAAATTGCTTTTTGTAAAGATGCTAAATTACACTATGTTTCAGTTATTTGTTACAAATGTGAGAAAATTTTTATTAAAATGTCCATTATTTACCAAATGCATAGTTTGCGCCAATTTGGCGGGGAGTAAGCAACGTCCCATGGTTTTACCAGCATAGTTCCCGTTCCCGTAGGAATATGGAGATAAACTATACCTTATGTTACTCGCTGATAATGTAGCTTTCCATTGGTGAAAGAGTTTTTAAAATCGCACCAGCCGTTTCCGAGATTAGCCGGAACAGACAGACAGACAGACAAAAATTTTAAAAATTGATTTTTTGATATACTTTTAAATGCACTTAGTAAAAAGTTGCTAATTTGAAGTTACAAACAGACACTTCAATTTTATTTATTTGTATAGATTGAAAATTAATATCAAACTATTTTACGTATTGTATTTACAGATAAATAAACTTATTTTCAAACTTATTTTATTGTTAGTGTGAATTTGTTTCTGAAATAGTTAAAAGTGTACCGCTACAAAAAATGTTAATAATCAATGCTTAGAGCATAGATGTCTGCCTTAAAGAAATTCACCCTTTTAGAATCAATAAACTCTGATATGGAATTTTTAGAACTGTTTTTCCTTTCATATTGATTAGTCCGTAAAAACTGTTCTAAATGTTTTTAAAAAATAAAGTTGGTTGGTGAAAGATTTCTTAAATACGCTAGTAGCTGCAAAATTTTATATTTTAATTCATGTAACTTCACAATTGTTTTGTGTGACGTATGTTGTCCTGAAGAAGTATTGGGTCATGCCGATTAACAGGTGACAATTCTCAATTTTTCATGCATTTTATCAATGTACGGGCAGAATAACAGATACAGTTGGATTAGTTTCCACTAATGCTTTCAAAGCATTATTTTTCAACTGATGTTTTGGGTCTTGCACGTGGTTGATTTTGTAGTTAAAAATTCCTTAATGGAAGTTTTTGAAACCAATTCTATGCTCAACTTTTCCATCGTTAACTATATTCTACCCAAAATACATCGCTTGTATTGCATCCAGATTTTGCAGCATTTTTACCAAGTTTATACACCTATAAAATATTACACAAACATCGGTTGAATTTATATCCTTTCGAAATTCAAAATAAATAACAAAATGGATCACTTTTGAGAAAATCTTCTGTGTTGAAATGTGACTCTGGCGATGGACAATACAACTATAAACAAGATCATGCCAAAAGCAAAACGAAAACAGGAAGACAAGCGTTCCCAGACAAAGAGAGTCCACCATTTCATATACAACAACCTCTAACAGAATAGATTACGTTTTACTTCTACAAAATTTGCGACAATTATTTTTTGTAGTTTATTAATTGGACAACTACCTGCGAAAATCCACTTATTATAACTGTAAAATATAACCCAACCTTTCCCTATATACTGAG
>BMAO01020896.1:0-60857 GCA_019973975.1 Trichonephila clavata | reverse complement strand
CAAAAATTTTTTAGCAATCACTGGCCCCTTTGCTTATTTAGAAAAAAAAAACAAATTACGAGTAAAATGCGTTTTAATGTATGACATCTTGATTAAAGTAATGGCATTTTATTTTAATAAAAAACTTGTAGTTTTTGTTCTGGTGAACTGAAAATGATAAACTTGGAATTTTTTATAAAGCTAATAAAATAGCGTATAGAATAAAATAATAAAAAATTGCCAATTTTGGAAAATTCACACTTTTAGGGTAGTCGATTACCTCTGTTTAACGCTATTAAGTGATATAGTCAATAAATTTGTGTTAGTTGTTAAAATATGACTGATCTTTACTAGAACCCACCAACTCCCGTAGTAATTGGGATGCAATAGAACGTTGAACCAAACAAATGTGGAGATATACATCTACTCCAGTATACCACATATAGTACGCCATAAATGGCAAAAAATAACTTGTTTTCCTACAACGTATTCTGCAAGATTAACTGCATGAAGTATCGAACACTGCGCACCAGAAGGTGTGGTTCATGCACGATGATGCACCATCACATTTCTCCATTGCTATGCATCACCATGCTACATACCCCAAACGGTGGAATGGATTTGGTGGACCTGTTGCTTGGCCTCTACGCTCCCTGGACCTCAATCCCGTTGATTTCTTCTTCTGAACCTCAAACCCGTTGATTTCTTCTGGAGCCGCTAGAAATCCTATGTGAAGATCTCCCGACATGGATCATAGCCAATTCAGCTGACGTCTCCAGTACACAGGAATAGTTTGAACGCGTCAGACTATCCTTCGTTCATAGGTGTCGGTTGTGCTATGGCCTATGGGATCAGCAACTTTGAAAAATTCCTATTACAATCACTTATCGCTGTATTTCTGACGTAAATTTGCGATGTATTTTTCGTATAATAATTATATTTTATATCTAATAAATGTATTTCGGACTTTTTATTGCCCATTTTCTTTCAACTCGGCACGACAACCGCCATACCCGTTTTTTTCGATTTACTCTAACTGAACGAAGTTCTACGGTAAACCGTCATCTCCATGCTGTCTACTATCACCCCTCTGAATATGTCGGTTGAAATTGTCAACACACTGTATGTAAGCAAATAGTTGTTTTGTAAAATGTTTGAAAGAGAAATTAACACATCCTAAAAATACTCTATTAGAAGGGTTTTGTTGTTTACAGTTTTAACGAAAATAATAAAAACTAATCCCTAATCAAATAATCTATGTTATTGTATTCTACAAATTATCGTTCTTTTAAATAATTTTGTGATATTATTTGCTAGTTAGCAGACACAAACACACCTATGTTAACTAATTTCAATACAATTTACTGAAGTGTTATAAAGTGGCATAGTTTAATTACCCCAAGGACATATTTATTTTTTCAATTATTTATTTCTCATTAAGTTATATAATAAATTGAAACATCATTCATACAATTGTACCAGTTGTTTACTTTTAATCAGAAATGTACTTAAGACTTTCCAACAAAAAGAGGGCTTTTTAATAAGATTAATAATTTACAGAATTATTCATTAACTCATTAAATTAATTTGCGATTATTAATTAGCAACGGGCAAAAATGACCATTTTACACTGCTGTCCACCGTAAATGCAACACCCCGAAGGAAGCACGCAAATAACATGAAATTTACAACATGCATTAGCGGAGGTGAGATATGCAAACGATTAGAATTTCAGTGCAAACACACATCACGCACGCCTGCGGCGCCACTTCAAAGCGCTATTTAAGGCTTGGAGATTTCGATGATTTCAAGTTCGCCAATTGTGTTTTTCTTGTGGATTTTTTTTCAAAAAACGATCAGTTATGTTTTGTAAAAAACAAGGAACAGCTTTGGATCAAGTATCAGAGTTTGACAGAGGAAGGATAGTGGCATACCGAGATTGTGGATTATCTTTGAGAGAAATCGGTAATCGTGTTGGACGAAACCAAACAACTGTAATGCGTATATGTTACCGTTGGATGTAGGAGGGTACGACGGATCGTCGTGGTTGATCGCATCTACCTCAGTGCACCACTTCACGTGAGGACAGGCAAATTGGCAGTGACGGATCGCTCAGTCACATCACGAACCCTAGCACAGTACATGAGTCTGTAACGCATCATTCAGTGTCTTCGCGTACCAGTCGACGCCGTTTACAGCAGAGTGGTCTGTCCACAAGGCTCCATTGCTTGGTCTACCCTTGACGCAGAACCACAGACGTCTCCGCACCAATGGTGCGATGAAAGAAGGATGTGGGCGGCAGAATGGAATGAAGTTGTCTTTACTGACGAGTACGCATCTGTCTGCAACACCACGATGGTCGGATTCGAGTCTGGAGACAACGTGGATAGAGGATTCTGAACAGCTGCGTTATGCACCGCCACACTGGACCTGCACCGGGTATTATGGTATGGGGCGGTATTGGATATCATTCTCGCACTCCTCTAGTACGCATTGCCGGTACTTTAAACAGCCAGCGCTACATCTCCGAGGTGTTGGAGCCAGTTATCCTTCCTTACATTCAGGGCTTGGCGACAGCCATATTTCAACAAGATAATGCGTGACCACACGTGGCCCGCATTGTCCAAAGGTTCTTCATCAATCACCATATTGAATTGCTTCCCTGGCTGGCTCGCTTTCCGGATCTTTCGCCGATGGAAAACATGTGGTCAATGGTTGCTCAACGATTGACCCAGATTACACCCCCAGTTGCCCCTCCAGATCACTTTTGGCAACGTGTGGAAGCTGCTTGGTCTGCTGTACCCCAAGAACACATCCTAAGTCTCTTTGAATCAATACCGAGGCATGTGGTAGCTATGATCTCCAACACTGGCGACTACTCTGGCTACTGATTCTGGCAGGAGCCACACTTCACAGAAGTCTATAAATTTAATCATTTGATACTTGGTCAACTTGTTATCTACAAAATAAATTGTGTTGTGCTATCTCTTGTCTTTCTTGGTGTTGCATTTATGGTGGCCAGCAGTGTAAATGGAATGTGAATTTAACTCCATTTCTAATTAAGTGATAATTTAAACTAATTAAGTTCAAAGATACAAAAATAATTTTCTCATTATCAATATCTGTAATATGTCAATAACACCGAAAAAATCTTAAATTGTGTGATGTGCTTATCCCAAAAATTCCAATTTTGGGGGGTTTGCAAAAATGTATCTTATTATGTAAAAACTATGAGTAGTATTAGGTTTGTGAATATATTTACATGTATGAAGTTTGTTTTGGTGTGTATTGATTTTATTGTGTAATTTATTGGTAATAATGTAACTAATTTTTCTCTGATAATCAATAGAAGTTTCAACATTTTTTTTTTAAATATGACATTTTAAGAAGAAACTATTGTCCAATTTTTAATGCAATGACCATTAAAATAATGAAATATTACTATTGCTAAAGTTTTATAATGGTTTTGGCTTTAAATCTACAGATTTTTATTGGTTTTTCAATAGATTATTTAAGGAAAATAATTTATGAGTTAAAAACTCTTGAAGAATTAACTGTATGCTTTATATGTCTTTGCTATATATTTCTTTCATAAGAGATCCTCATCCTCTAGATCGATATTTTGTGATTTCTGAAAGCTTTTTTCCATCCTATGCATTTTAATAAATCATAGAAACTGAGAGTATGTAATATATCATTTTCTTCGATATGTCAGATCCAGTAAAATTCAAACTATTTTATATACATTAATGATATATTTATTGTGAGAATATTTGAATATATTTTCCATACGATTATGGGAAATGAAAAACATCTAGGAAAGTAAATAATAAACGTTTTTTCAAGGTTTGTAAGATTATTGGATAATCTTTAAAATAGGATTTTCCAGTCAGAACCATAACTGATATCAAATAAATATTTCATTCTAAGTGATAAATTATCGGTGTATTTTAAAACAAACTATGAATATTTAAATTTCATAGAAAGTTATAACTATAACATTGCTTATTTATCTCAAGCAAAAATAAGCTTTGTTTTTTTCATCTCGGCAATTAAATTATTATTTTTGAATCTTTCTTTAAAGGAACACACGTACTTAATTTTTTTTTATCATTTAAAAAAAAACTTGTGGCAAGCACAAATAAACGTAATTAAAAGTGATGTAAACGGTATAGGAAAAATGTTTTATATTGAATAAGATGATGAAAGGTAGAGCAATACAGAGAGTGAAATTGAGTGCTTATAAATACGCGCACTAAAGCAACTCAAAGACTATTGGAGTCGAACCTCATGATTTTGATCCACGGTCTGACGAGAATGACACCGAAGCTTTCAGCCCCTCTACTAACTTGCGCACCACCCCGATTTGACTCTCCACTGTGGTTGCGACACCTTTTTAAAAAAAAAATGGAGAAATGGGAATTTTTGTTGTTGTTTTCAGATTTGTTTAGAATTTTATGAAAAATATGCTAAAATTAAGAAGAGAAAAAGAAATTATTATTACTAAAAAGGGTAAAAATAAGTAAGGATTGAAGAAAAACATCATAAACCCGGCCCATTCTGTAACAAAGGTTTATAAAGAAATTTTCAATTTTTTCATTCTAATGTATTGCTATGTTATTCATTTTTCAAATGACCTTCAGGATAAGAAATATTTTCTTTTTTACAAAAATTGGAGCACTTTATCTTAGTTGTTATATGAAATTGCTTAAAAAACAGTGTTCGTGAGTGTCACAAGTTTTAAATAATTCGACGGACCAAGTCTTTCGAATTAATTTTTAATAAAAATTTAACAATAACAATTAAAATGTTATAAGTAAAGTGATTGTGGGTTTCGTAGTAAGAGCAATTGTTACCCACGTCAGTGATAGCCGACAGTTATTCAGTTTCTGCTGAATGTTATATACTCACGGTAGAGGGTGCTCGCAGGCGTCAACAAACATTGATTACATTCCCATAAGGAACAGTAAGTTTTGTAATAAAATCGTGATTAATAAATCTGAAGTTTAAAACACTTCTACTATTATACAGAACATACACAAAAAATTCAGTTGATAATTTTGAAATCTTTTCGTGCAATTGCTGGCACCGTTTGAGCATTTTCATAAAAACACATTTCGAGTAAAACGCGTTTTAAAGAGTATGACATCTAACTTTAAGTAATAGAATCTGCTTTTACTAAAACACTTATAGTTTTTGTGCTAGTGGACGGAAAATAATAAATTTGGTATTTTTATAAAGCTAATAAGATGTCATATAAAATAAAATCATAAAAACAAATTGTCAATTTTTGGCAAAATTCACAATTTTAGGGTAGTCGGATACCTGAACTTGAATCAACCCTTAATCACAATACATCTTCAGTGGCACTAGAAAAGAAACACATGAGACGCTGGCCACGAGTTCTTGACCATGACAACTCGGTTACCGCGCCACTTAAAAAGTAAGAGTAGGGTTTTTTTTAAATGCTATTCTTATACAATTTTTTTTTTAAAATTCTGCGTTATCTTGGAGAAATTCCATAAAAAAACAATGACTTCTTGTAAATATATTTATTGGAATAACCGGTGACTCAAAAGCGTATTTGACAACTCAAGTATTTTATGCACATTAGAATGATTACTTCATTAAAATCGTTTTTCAAAATTTTACAAGAGTTCTTGACCACGGACCTCGTAATTTTGAGCCTCGATAAAGTAACTATTTCGACCCCTGAACTGGCTTCTGGTCCGGTTTTTAAGAATAAATTTTAACTTATTTAATAACGCGTTCCCTACGCGTGTAAGAAATTATAAAAAAAGGCACCCGATGGATGGTTAAATGAATGACTTATTATTTATCCTTTTTCAAAGTAAAATTTCAAATATCTGCAAATAAAATTAAATGAGTACTTAAAAATGAACACTATATTGCATATTAATTACTTATATTGAAATAAAATAATCTCGGTGGAAAATAATTTAAACAGTAATTGGAAACTGTTCTTACATTTTGAACGTACAGTTTGAATTTAAAACATAAAAAGATTGACTTGGAAATTGAAATAAAATATAAATATAAGCTATAACCATTAAACTTATTTTGCTACATATACCGAAAATTAATTTTTCTTCAGATTGACTTTATTTGTACGAATGGTTATAAAATTAGAAATATCTAAAGCACCTAAAACAGTACCATTCTATACATTATGAAAATATATTAAAGAAAAACCAAATGATTATTAATTTCCTGATAGGCTTTCATGCTCCTTCCGTCCTAGGCAACAATCTTTTCAATATCAAGCATATAAAAATTCAAGATCAGTTTTTCGATATGGTATTGTTAAAGTATAGGCAACAAAACTTGAAATGACCTTTCGCACAATTACACATTTGCTTAATAATAATGACGAAAATGAGAGAAATCTTACAATAATAACAAATATTCGGTTCTATACGGAATCCTTTCTCAAAAGCGATTTATCCAATGATTTTCTCAACTTAAATGATAAGTTATTCTTTGAAAACATATTTATTATTATTTATAATGTAATTTTCAGTTTAGTATGTTTTCGTATATTTCTCATCGTAAAAATAAATACGACTCAAGTACATATAAAAGAGGACAATGCAAGTCATTGACACGTTTCGTCTTTCCTTCCAAAATGATTCTCTTTTTCCATATATCTTTATTTTCCCCGTTGTTTACGATTCTAAAATTCGTCCATCGGCCATTTCGAGTCGGAGTGAGGTATAAAGAATTCGAATAGCTCTGAAACGAAATTCCAACTCGATTTTCCTTACAAAATGTGTTGCTCTATCTTATTTTATTTTAAAACGACTAATGCAGATAAAATCGTATAAGTAAAAGGTAGTGAAAGGAAAAGAAAACTAGAAATAATAAAAAAAGAGCAAACCATTCCTAGCTATTCTGAGCATCTGTAAATGACTTGGTCATGTGATCGCTGACGCATGCGCAGAGTATCTGTATCTTCCAAACTGGGTCAAAGGGGCGATAAAGGCGAGCAAAATGAAATGCCTTCACGCTCTTCTTTAACGGCTTTGGGACAGTTTACTATTTTTAAACTTCGAAAAACGGTTTTTATGTACGTGTATTCAAACTTCGTATCGTTCGGAAAAGTGCGAAAAGAGTCATAATATTTCAGTTTATTAGCATGTTGCCTGTTACGTTTCTCAAAAACTGTTTGCACAAAATAAAAGTTCTCGGGACAGATTTTAAATATATTCAACATTTATTTGAATAATGTATAATTTAAGATGTTATGAAACTTATTAGTGAAATGAATGTGAGATTTTTACGATGAAGAAGAGCGCGCGCGCGAGAGAGAAAGAGTCCTTTAAACGTTAAATAATTGCATGATTTAAATTTTACGAAAGTAATTAACCATTTTCATGTAAGTGTTTCCATCAATGATTAAAACTCTATATTGTATAGCAAGAATGACTTTAAATGTTTCAAAACTGAATGAATGTTTGAAAACTGAAAAAGCATTATATTTTTGGACATGTCTTTTTTCTACAGAGTTACATTCCATAAATGCTTATGCGTGTCTTCGTGCTTTCATAATTATCCTTTAATTTGTTAAAGAAATTACTTATTAATTATACAGAATACTTATTAAGATATTCAAATATATTTGAAAATCAGTATTGATAAATCTGATTAAGTATAAGAAATATTAATTCAATCTATTTCTTGTGATTTATATTATTACATTTTACTTAAAAGAGAAGTAACATATTCTGAAACTTACAATATATATTTAATGGAAAGCGCATGTATTTTATATATTTTATATTATAATACATTATTATATAAAATAAATTTGAGCTATTTATTGATACAGCTGATTCATGCTGTAATAATGTGGCCGTGGTAGTCAAGTGGTCAATGAGCATGAGTTTGTAATATTTTATTCTATTCGGCCGATACTCATTAAAAAAATCAATCGACCTTTTTTCAATTCCTTCACGTTAGTGTGATGTGGATATAAATAATGAATATAAAAGAATTTTTTTAAGTCAATTCCTACTTAGGTCAACAAGTAAAAAAATTATTTTTGCTACTTATATTAAATAATTACAATTAATATAAATATATTTTTAAATATGAAATAATCAAAATATTAAGTGGCAAAAATTTTATCTGTCTCATATAAAACTAAAATTAATTAATTAATTGTAATTATTTGAAATATTTGGAAAAAAAAACTTCATTAACATCAAATGCCATAAACTACAAGTGAAACAAATGTATTTCAACTTGAGTGTATCAATAAAAAGTATCTTATTAATGATTGAAAAATTGAAAAGGATATATAAAGGTATACAGGGAGAGTGTTAACTACTAGTAGGAATTGAAAAAGGGCCGTGGGTAGCCTAGTGGTTAGAGCATCGGACACCAGACCGGAAGGCTTGGGTTCAGTGCCCGATGCCACCAAATATTCGCCGAGTGCACACGGAGTACGTGCTCGTTAAATCAGTGGGTCCAATTGGTGTCGAAATCTATCGTGAGCAAAATCGTACTGTCACCTTCATGGGCTTAAAGCTTCGGCTAACGACAGACGTATCTCTAGCCCATTGCCATGATGAATTTCGTGGGCCTCTATCTGACTACGTCTGACAGGTGGCATAAGTAACATACAACAACAAAGAAATTTAAAAAAAGGTAGATTACCATCTATGTGAACCTTGTAACTCCACGATGTTTCAAAATAAAAACTGTCGTATACAGTCATCTTTCTTCCTAATTCCAACGTTGTAAAACCTGCATTTGATTAATATTTGAGTGAATGTGTAGCAACATAGCACTGAAAAGAATATGAGTGTGTGGCGTTATCTAAGTAAGCCAGTAACAGCCTCCGGACAGGAGTGATCACTTTTGTCTAGTGGTATGTAACGTGCTTACGAACCCATAGATCGCGGGTTCTAATCTTCCACATTGAGGAGCTTGTCTGAAAAGAAAACCCCAAACCTTCTGATGGGTCATGGTGCCATCTACTCTCAGGAAAAGCAAGCAAAGTAATCAGAGATCCACTCGACGCAGCAAAGTCGTCAGACTCACTTGACGCAATATTAACAACTCCCACACTCGCCATAAAAACCAATTTCATGTTCGTTTGCCTATCCACCGACTCACTGGTGGAGGAGTACTGTGGTGGTATCTAAGTAAGCCAGTAACAGTCTCCGGACAGGAGTGATCACTTTTGTCTAGTGACATGTTATGTGCTTACTAACCCATAGATCGCGGGCTCTAATCTTCCACATTAATGACGTTGGCTGAAAAGATAAACGAAAGCCTTCTGATGGGTTATGACGCCATCTAACCTCAAGAAGAGTAAGCAAAGTCGTCAGAGATCCACTCGATGCAGCAGAGACCCACTCGACACAGCAAAGTCGTTACTCACTTGACGCAATATTAACAACTCCCACGCTCGACATAACAACAAATATCCCGTTCGTTCGCTTATTCACCTTTTCACTGGTGGGGGAGCACTGTGGTGGTATCTAAGTAAGCCAGTAACAGCCTCCGGACAGGAGTGATCGCTTTTGTCTAGTGGTATGTTACATGCTTACGAACCCATAGATCACGGGTTCTAATCTTCCACAAGGGCTACTGACAACGGACCTCGTAATTTTGAACTATGGTTAGGTGATGAGGACGACACCTGACTGGAACCTCAGTCTCATAATTTCCCCAACGCATCTCAAAAGGACTCTGACTAAGGTAGATTAAATGTGCAACAGCCTCTCTACAGGGAGGATCTTTATCTACATCAGGACTCTAACTCGAATCTCGACAAGCCGGACACGAGTTTGAGACCACAACAAACTAAGTTACCGTTGCAACTAAGTTAGGATTTGTGTTATTATCTAGTTCATTGTCATTATCACATAATGCGTGAATTAGAATGCTTTCTTGCTGTTCTACGTGATGCAGGTTTTAAAGTTATATATATTAGAGAGAGAGAGAGGTATACACAATGCATTATTAAAAACATTTGTTCAACAGCATTATATTAATTTCTACATATCCATTCTTTTCTAAGGAATTTTCCAAAACTTAAAGTGTTTAAATTTATTATTGTTCTCTTTATTGACAAAAAGGAAAACATTTTTTCCCTTATAAATGTATCTATAGTTCTTTTATTTTATCAATAAAAGCTTACTATTTACTAGAAGGACACAATGAGTATTCTTTCATTGAAATAAATAATTCAAAACTTTGGTTCAAACTTGTGTATACTTGTTGATCGCTTAGAATACTTACTTTGATTGCTTCAGCTGTTATTTTTTTCTTTTTTTTAAATTGGTGTAAATTGCATGATGTTTTAGAAATAAATTAGGTTTTCACAAACAAGTTAAAAACTCGTATTACAATGCTAAATATTTTTCAACATTTTCTTTTATGAAAATAAGTTTTTTCTATTAATTGAAAAGTTATCATCTATAAAACTGTTTACGCAACAAAATAAAATACTTCTTTTGAAAACAACTTTTCAATGAGTTTTATTTACTATAAAAATAGTCTTAGTTCGTAATGTAAACATATTGTTGTTTAGCTGAAGTAAAATGGATGCAAATCAATGATAAATATTTATATATCTTCTTTAGAGAAATTTTATTTCAGATGTTTTCAATGTGTTTTCCAAAAAATAAGCTATTTTTTTGAGCATTTCATCGCAAACATTTTAACATGAAATAAGTCAAATACTTGGTGCTTGAATAGTTCATCTTATTTTGAGATCTGACAGCAATGTCCATAAACAAGGTGCATCTCTGATAAAAGATTGCATATCGAAAAACATGGTCAAATCAATAACTTTCCAATTCTGTGCATTATCACAATTTCACAATTTTCTTCTTATTTAGATCACGAGGAAATGCGTTAATAGAACAAACTGTATCTCTTCTAGAAGTTAACAAGGTAGTTTTATCTCAATTGGATACTACCAAACATTTGTTTATTTAAATTTTGCATTTAGTACTGGAGTGCCTCTTCATAGACTTCTGATACGGTGATAATTTTATGTAAGGGAAAAATATTTTTCAGGATGTATTTCGCAAGAACGTGTTTTGCTCCTCAATAGTTTCATACACTTTTAAAAGAAGACAGATAATTTTAACATTTTTCATGACAGGAAGTTCGATTTAAACATGCATTTCTGAAAATGAACTAACATACATGACATGTAGACATTGGTTCAGCTAGAATAATCGCAGGAATAAGAATAAACTAGATCGTTGAAATCAATATAACAGCTCATTATAGAAAATTGAATAAATTTATTTAGGCTCGAAATAAATACAAGACTTTAATTTACATTTGAGAGGGAACAAGTTGGGAGTCTCACCGATTTGAATCATTCTTGTTACGTCTTGAAGTCATCGTAGAAATATTAATGAAGATGAGCGGCAGGGAATTGTAATATTCCACAAATGGTAAAATTAATCTAAACACGACATATTTAAAATATTTAACTTGGGATAGCACGCTTGGGGTAAGGCAGCATAAAGGAAATAAAGACGCAGTTATTTTAAGCGTAATAGGGTAAATAAAAAGAAAGACAAGAAAAAAGAAATGAGACATTTTGAACATTTTAACCTTAACCATTTACCATTACACTTAAATATAAAACGGAATTGAATGTTGAGGAACCAATGAACTGACTGCTACTCTCCTTCTCCTGTCTTTAAATGAGCTATAAATGTAACTGCAATATTATTGTAACTTTTAAATCATGTAAATATACCTTAAAATTTGCTTTTTGAACGAAGCTTGATTAACTCGGAAAAGGGTAACTGATTTAAACCGCCTCCACCGTATATATACGTCTCTCTCAACCATGCGTTTACAGCCCTCGGCATATATACACATTACCGAAATACGATCCTCTTCTTTTTGTATTGCTATTAGTAAGAAAATTCCCGAAGGCTTTGGAATCAAATAAAACTGACCTTGTCAGTGCTTTCGAAGGATATCCTTATTTTAGAGAAAAATTTGCTTATTTATGACCCCAATGCACCGAATACAAGCCCCTACGTGAAAAACGGGGGTACTGGGGAGTGAATCGCGTAATGTTTAATCAGCGATTCATGGATTAAAACGAGTTTTTTGTTCTTGACAATTACGATAGTCTTAAATTATTGGTTTCCTCCAAGAAAAATGAAGCTCTGCAACGGTAAGAATGTCGTCTGAATTCACCAACTCGTTTTTTTTTAATATCAGCAATAATTTTTAACCTATCAAAACATCAAATTCTAGGAGCTGAATTAAATTTGGTGAACTTGAAATTATTGATCCTCAACGTTCTTAACATTCCTTACAAATCTGCAATCTGTTTTAAACGGAATAATGAAACATTTAAAATCACAGACAAATGGTCATCAGTTCATAAAATACATGGTATTCATGGTAAAAAGTGTAGTAAAAAAAGCAACAATTTTGTCGCGTCACTTTTCTGTTGGAAGTGAAAATCTGATAATTACTTCACTTCATAAAAAATTCAGAAATGAAATGTAAAAGCAGCGAATGAGATTTTTCTTATATGGTGGAAAATTTATGAAAGAAGGAGAAAATCAGAAAAGAAAACACGGTTTTATTCAAACAAAACTACAATATAAACAATTCTTACAAATAATTTTGTATGGACTTGGCGGGTAACTAAATGCAATAAAATCTTGAAGCGCAATCGGGATAATGGAAATAAAATAATGAATTCTAAAAACAGTTTATTAGTTTAAATAAGAAAAATAATATACTTTTAAATATATTTAATCTTGCTTTACTCAAAAAACGAAATAATTAATATTCTTAGATACATATGTTAAATTTTCTAAGCCCATATGTGTATATATAAATAATTTCCATGTTTTGATAATTTTCATTAGGGTAGAATACTTATTCCAGAGAATACATCACTTTCTTCATGGTACTTTGCAACCACATTGCCTAATAATATATGCCCTTACAGCTGCAATGTATCGTCCATTCTTCCGATTCGTACATTAACTTAAGTACAGCCTAAAGGAAAGATCAGAATCCTAATTTCCTCCATTTCTGTCAACAGCCGCTGCTGTGTTTGGCAAGGCGGAACATAAAAGACATCAAGATTTGACGACAAATACAATAGAAAAAGCTTTCACATCTTTTTTCCCCTTGTATCTGCATTACGTGCACACAAGCTTTCTGTAACTAGTGTTTTTTTTCGCACAAAAGCTGACATTTGTAACATTTTTTCAAGGCACATTATGTTATTGAAGTGTTTGTTTTGACAATGAACAGGGCACACATATACAACGTCTTCCGTATGTCAGAACCGAAATACATCTCTAATTAAGGACAGAAATAGATACAATTTTAATTTTTTTTACACTGCATTGAATATTTCCTAAGCAATTTCTGTATATTCTTACATATTCTGCTGACGAGGTATTTGAATTACTTTTATTACGACTAAATTGGGAAAGTGACGTAAGGAGGAAAGTATAAAATTAGAAAATAAGATTGAATACTCCAATTTTTTCCAGTCGTCCACAATTATTGTTACGCGTTTCTCTTTCAGTGGTTCGTGAGAAGATAGCCTTACCAAGATGGACAGATATATATATATTCGTTTAATTTCTCTTGATTTTCAATAATGTGCTGTAATATATACAAATTTCTAAAAAAAATGTAACTTTTTATAAGTTTTTACGTTTTTTTTAATGTTATTATTATTTAAATTTTTTCTGCTTCTTAATACCGTATCTTGTATTATTCTGGTAATAATTTTTAGAGCTTCCAATTATGAGTGTAGTACGTACGAAATAGGTGTATACGATAATTATTAGAGCTGTGGTAAATTATCCAACACAAGTGATAAAAAAGCAATTAATGTATATTTATTATATAATATATCTTCCATGATTCTTTGTGTGTTAAATTATTCTTGAAAATACCTTAAAAACTTGAAGAAAGGTTTGTGCAAACTTCATCATTGATAACGTTTATAATTATACAATATGTATAAGAACATATGCTAACATAGGATCTACAAAAACATTTTTCGTTGCGCTGCTGCCAGTGCTGCTAAAAATACTTCTTGGAGGGTGTTATTTAAACCTGTGGCTCGGACTCTTTTCGTGCTACTGCTGTGGCTTAGACTATTGACTGAACATGACTGCTTTCGATCTCATTTGCTTCGTTTTTAATTGAATGTCTTATCTTTATGTGTTTTGCGTGATTCTGGTAAAAAGTCATGGATGTTTCTCATTAATACATGTGCTATGAACTTAAGAATTTTGACTGAATTGTAAAAAGGTATTGGAGAGACATTTGCCTAATGACCTGATGGTCAATGGCCAGGGATCTGATAAATAAATACATACTGAAATAAAGTTTTAATTCAGTGTATGAGAAAGTAATATTGTTACACAAAAGTCCCAGAAAATATTTATATAGAGCTGAAAATTCAAGCGTACACATTTCAAGTAGATTCAATAGAAAGCTGACAAAGTATACTACTTCTCACTTCCTTTTATCATTGCATTAACATTCAAGCATGCGAAAAACAAAATATCCCCATACATATCACTATTGTCATCGATTTATTTTTCAAAAACGAAAAAAAAATCTTTGAATCTCTATTTGTCTTTTAATTATCACGTAGCATCGTAAAATGTTTTCCTTCTCTTTTTTTTAACTAATTAACCGAGAAGTGGGGGTTGGCTAATAAATAGATCTGAATTGCGGATAATTTAAAAAAAATTTTCCCCTTCATCTGACTCATTATGTCCTCTTTATTTTTCTTAACGAGAAACGTGTTTTCTACTGCATGTGATAATTAAACGAGAATTTTATTTATTTCCTCCGCAGCCGCAGACTAGAAAACCAATGTTCTTTAGTAACAGAAACAGGAGAAATGTGACATATAAATGTTTTTTTCAGTGATTTACTTCTTAGATCTCTTGAAATGGAATCAATGTAGTTGTGATTTACTTAACTGCGGGAAGTTCAATTTAGTTTTAAAGCAATGTGTTTTCACGAATAGTTGTCGAGAAAATATAAAGAAAATAGTCAAGATTTATTTATTCATAATATTTTTATCATATATGAAATTATAAGTAAATCAATGGATCTATATATATATGTTACCAGCAAAGTATGAAATCGGGCATTCTATAGAATGCCTAGGCATTCTATACAATGCCTAAATCTAGCCAGCAATGTATGAAATGATTCCTATTCACACATTGCCTAGGCATTCTATAGAATGCCTAATGAGAAACCGGCAAAGTATGAAATACATCTAAGATTCATTTCGAATCTTGTCAATTGGCAAGACATAAACCTTGTAACGCGTGTCCCAGGCTCAGAATCTGTTAGTTGTAAATCTGTTTGTTCGGAAATGTCAAAATACTCAATTTTACTTAAACTTGTTCAACAAAAAAAAAAATGGTTTTTCCTGTGCTACCTGAAAATGGAGGAGCAAGCTATATATAATGTTAGAGAAGGTGCCATGGTCTATAGCAGGGGTTGGCAACCTATGTCACACTGCCACATGTGGCACGTGGTACAATTCTCGGTGCACTTTTCACTACTCAACAAATTTGTGAATTTTGAATTGTTTCAAAAATGTTCTACTGTGTGGTTCGATGAATCATATTGGTAGATTGGTTTGACACCAACAGCTAAAAGTTTGCCGACCCATGGTTCATAGACATAAAACAACTATTCAACGGCTAAATGCCCAAAATTCGAGTTGATGCTCCAAAAAAAAGGTTTTTTTAACTGAAACCACTTACTAGAAGTTAATAACTGATATAAAAAATGCTGAAATAACTACTAAGAAGGAACCCAGGGAGTATTGGTTGCTGAATAGCTATGATGTGATGTCTGCGGAAAGTAAAAGTATAAACTCATTTAAACTGTTAAAGAAGGCGTCAGTACCATAAAACAGTGGCCACTCAAGGAGCATTAAATTATTTCCATTATATTTACTGAGGTGTTTGTGTGACTTGAAAATCACTTCATATTTTATGTAAAATCATTTTATAACTTTTGGTGCAACTGAATTTTACTCTGAAGGCATGTTTAAATACAATTAAATAATAAAATCAAAGCAATTTAAAATATAAATAATCAAAATCCCACCCTCAGTGGGCTGCCGTAAAATTATCAAAATCAGTTGGGAAGAACTGCTATACGTCACAGATTCTTTTTTCCCCCCAATGGGGCTGCAGATTGATAATTTTTACTATTTTCAGACCTAGTACATTCCCCAGGTGCTGGTATCCCTTTTTAGTGCGGCACCATGTAGGTGATACCGATTGCTACCGGTAATTTTAACACCCAGTTTGATGATGTGAACTTGTTCTAGGAATTCAATTTGCCAAAAGCAAAACTAAATTCCGGATTCTGGGGATGTGATAGAATTCTGAAAGAACTTTCAACCAAATACAAAAATGTTACACGTTATGATATTGAACTGTACATCCACCAACGTGAAACTTGCCAGAAAAAACAGAAAATTATTTTTAAAAAAAAGTTATTATAGTACAAAACTTTGATTCTCCCCCCCCCCCCCGAATACCAATATATTGACACTTGTAATGAGTGAGAAATAGGATGGTTTCTATCAACTTGGAACTACTGAAGGAATTCCAGTGCAAATATATGCGAAATCACAATTTAGCAATAATTTTTTTAATGTCAGTCTCATTATTTTGTCAAAGTAACATTTGTACTTTTAGGAATCTAAGTCATTGATATAATATCCTTATCATGACCTTTTTTCATACTTTGCCTAAATGGCTTTAGGCATTCTATACAATGCCTAGGCATTTTACACAATGCCTAGGCAAAGAATGTAATAAATCTCATATTTCATACTTTGCCTAAAAACGTCCGGCATTGTATAGAATGACTAGGCATTCTATAGAATGCCGGCATTTCATACTTTGCCGGTAACATATATATATATAGTTATCTATATATATATATATGTATGTATGTAAATATATTATATATCTATATCTATATATATATATATACAGTTATCTATATACAAGGGGTGATCAAATGAAAAGGTACGAAACGACATAAAAATGAAACAGTTAAATATTTGCATATTCCGCCAAGGGAGAATGTAGCGAGACATCTCGGGATGCCATTGGAGACTCTGACTGGGATCGGATTATGCGGGGTACCCGCAAGCGCAGGAGGGAGCAAAAGCTCTTATAAAAAGCGGCGTCCAAATGATGCGAGCACAGAATTACTCGAGCACAGAAAAGGCATTAACTCCGATGTGTACTGTGAGACACTCCGACGCCTACGTAGGTCCATCAAGAATAAAAGACCGGGGCTGCTCACGGAGGGTGTGGTTCTACTCCATGATAACGCGCGTCCACCCGTCTCCAGTGTCACACAAATGGAACTGGACAAGTTCCAATGGGAGACGTTGGACCATCCGTCCTACAGTCCGGACATGTCACCCTGCGATTTTCATGTGTTTGGTCCGCTGAAGAAACACCTGAAAGTAAAGCGCTTCAACTCGGACGACGTACTCAAGGACACTGTGAAGGACTGGGTCTCGTCACAGCCACAGGAATTCTGGGAACAAGGAATCCTGCGGCTTGTTCATCAGTGGGATCGTTGTGCTCAGGCCTATGGTGTATATTTTGAATAAAGTCTATATTTGTACCCACCGTGTCTTTTCGTACCTTTTCATTTGATCACCCCTTGTATATATATCTATATATTTGTATATATATATATATATATATATATATATGTAAAACAAGCTAAACAATTTTTTAAACTTGTCTTTTAATTCTACGGAGCATGTGATACATAGAATATAATGAAAAAAATAAATTTTTTGATGAAGAAATATTTTCTTGCAAAATGTCAAAAAAATACATTTTCAATTTACATAAAAAAATTGACTCTTTAACTATTTATTAGAATTGTTTGCAGTTAGTTCTGATAAGTTGTAAGCTACATTAGAGGATAATAGTGTTAATTAAATATCTCATAACTGCTGAGTTGTCGAAACTGAGATTTGTAAAATTTACCTAGAGAGAAAAATATCATGTACAATTTTTTTTCAATATTCACTTACGAAAAAAAGTTTTTTATTAAAATAAGTTTACAATAATTGCATATTTAATTCAGGTTTTAGAAATTGTATTTTTTTAAGTGTATTATCTTTCCCATTGACAGAATATATTTTATTGTATTTTATTAAGTATTTGTGCAGTTGTAACTTATGCAACGCCGTTATAAACCCTCATTAAATTATCTGTACATATTATTTTATCAATGAATTGTATATGAATGATTTTATTTAAAATAGAAATTTACAATAAATGTAATTTGTATCAAAACTTATAAAACGTGTTAATATCGATAGTTATAAGAAAATACGGATCCAATTAAATTTAAAAACAATTATGAGATATGATCTATACATGTATAAAAAGTTATATTTTTCATTTTATTAATGGTGTTCTTTATTAAAGGCATAAAAGGTTAAGGCGATATGGTACAATCTTCAAAATTTTTTTTTATTTTTAATATTTTATATTTGGTTTTAATTGTATTTCATAAAGGGGTTAATATTTAATAATAATTCCATACAAATTTTTTTTAATTTGTTGCAAAATGTTTGTAAAATTTAAATTTTTTTAGCTTTTTTAAGCATTTTTTAAATCCCTAAGGCTTTTTAAAATATGTATCTTTTCTTTCAAAATTTTTTTATAAGTACCTTGTAATATACTACATAAAACTGTGCATGGGTGTTTTTCTGCTGCTGCTCTTTAATTTTTTATTATTTTTTTTATAGTGAAACTTCTAAAAATTCCAAAAAAAAACATTAATTTTGATTTTGATATTTTTTAGAAAAAGTACTAAATATATTAGAGCTACTTCTATGCCCAGTTTTACAAAACATGCATTTCAGACCTTGTATAAAAAAATTTCAAACCCATACTTCAATTATCAAAAAAGCCTTTAGGGTTTGAATAACAGTATATGCATAAAAATTCAACAAGGAGAAAAATGAGTTTGAAGTTTTCCTTCTATGAATAGTGTGATATAATATTTATCGAATAGTCTGAAACTTTTATGAAATGTTAACCAGCTTATTTAAAACTGCTTACTATAAAAAATTGTACAAATGTAAAACAATTAAACAGTATGCTGCCATAATTAATACATAGAAAAAGAACGAATGAAAGATCAATATTTCATAAAACTTTATCTTAATAATTATAATAAAAAATAAATACACACACTTCAGAGATAATTCCATGCTCAGAGCTAATGCACAACATGTACAAAAGATGTGTATGCCTTTATTTTTTATTTCCATGATTTTAAAAGCCTTCGCATGTTAAATATTGTACACGAATGAAAGCAAAATCAAATAACAATTTATAGGTAAAATACATCAAAATCTAAGAACTGTAGATGTGCATTTGTTTAAATAAAAATCTTAAAATATTTTAATAATAAAAGTGTTGAATCTCGCACACATGGGATATATATATATCATAAAAAACAAATATATAAAAAAGGGAGAATTTTTCTATTCTTACGAATTAGATTTTTAATTATCTGAGTTATCAAAATGAGATTTAGCATTTGTGCTTTGGGAGAATCCGTTTTGAATTTTTAATTTCATTCATGATAATATCATAAAAAGCACGCACAACTTTTAAATCTTGACGAAATCCATTTGATCTTCCAGTAAATAATTCACAAACTAGAATTTTTGCATGAATTGCACAATTCTTTCTTAAAATGATTTATTACTGCATATGTAATGTCAATCTCATTGATGCGCATTAGAAAAATAGTTAATTCATTTTTTATCAGGCTTTTTCTAGCAGATAATCTGAAATTTAGGCGTGGTAGTTGCTGTTTAGCATCAAACATTGCCCCATTACTTAATGAAAAATGCAGGTAAAGCTTTGAAATTTGGCAGGCATATTTATAAACATTCGGGTATCAAATAAGCCAATAAAAATTTTTCGACAGTTTAATGATTTTTAGGGTACCATATCGTCTTAATTAATCTAATCTTTACGGTTTATTGAAGCAAGTAGCTTATTGGAAATGAATTTTAGAGCTTCTGTAATTGAAATTATGCATTTTTGTATTTGAAAACAAGCTCTTCTGATAGTTGAAAAACTTACTCGCTGACCCTCTAAAGGCACTCGGAATAATTTGAATGCATTTTTTTATTTCAAATTTAGTCACAGTTTTTTTACCAAAGATAAAAAATACATATTTTTGAAAATATTTTTCGGAAAATATGAAATGAGATGATGGTAAAGGCAAAATATTCTTCCTAGATTTAACAGTATGCGACTTAAATTAGTTTTATGGTTTTTAGAAAAAATAAGTTATAGTTTAAAAAAATTAAAAACACGCTTTTATACTGAATCTAACTAAAAAGTAACAAAAAATAATTCTTAATATAAGAATAAAATGATTCACGAGAAATTAATGTCATTGGGGTAAAAGCGTGGGGTGTTCTATAAATTATCAATTGTTAAATTTCTAACTTCTATTCCGAAAAGCTGAGTTAGTGTAAAAATGTAGTACAAAGCATCCCACTCAGAACAAAAACGTGTTTTTTAGTTTTTTTTAAAACTATAATTTATTTATTTTCATTTTCAGAAAAAAATGTTTATATTATAGTAAGAATTGCTATCACACACCCACCCTCCACTTTCATAGACACAGAACACTTTTTTTTGCTTGTTTTATTTGTAAAAGCCACAAGTGTATTTTACACTTGCATATAATTAGCTTTAAATTAAAAACACTCGCTCTTAGGGTTACGCCTTATTCTTCTAGTCACTAAATCTGAAATCATTCGCCAAATCTGGAAATGGAATATGGAATTAGTCGCCAAATTTGAAAACTGTATATGCAATAAGCCGCCGAATCTGGAAGTGGAATATGGAATTGTCGCCAAATCTGATTACCGTTATTCCTGACGATCCTGATAAGGACAATGGAACAAAATTTTGAAATTATTATATCGTCATCGGTTCTTGACAAATGTGCAAAATTTCGAATTAATCCGATCTTTTAAAGTGGGTAAGAATCGAGTTCTAAGATTCCGTTACATACAAGTGAAACTTATAAAAGCGTGTTAAAAAAGAAAACTTGCATAGTATTATACACAACAGTGGTCTTCAAAACTGTGTCTCATGGAGCCCTGCAGGTCTGCGAGGCTAATCCTAACAGTCAGAATAAAAAAAATCGAAAAGAAAATTATATACGTGTATTCAAAAAAGTTTCATGTATTCTATGGACTATATTAAAAATCCATTTCAATATTTGATTAAAAATCAGGTTTTATTACTGATAAAACACAAAGCAGTGTGATTGAACTATCAACACATGCCATTTGAATGAGCCAAAAATGCCCTTTTGAATGAGATTTTGTTTTTGGTTAAACATTTACACGGGTCCCTAGATTTATTTAAAGGTTGCAAAATCTTTGAAAAATGTTTGATTGCGACAGACTTGGGGAAGATACATGATTAACGTATGTGGGAACTAAAACAAAATACAGTAATTAATTGTATGTTGAACAAATACCAACAATAGACCTCAACTTCAAACTTTTGACCAGAAGAAAACAAGCTTATCCCAGTTATTAAAAATTGAAAATTATATTTATGCATAGTAAATTTATTTGGAAATGTTTTTTCACCTTTATTGTACTGTAATGAAAGAGTAATTATTATTTTATGTTGTTACAAACTTTAAATGCTTTTTTCTCAGACATTAAATTTTGAAAATATAAGTGTTTTCTAATTCCTAAGCCTTTTATTCTGTTCATGATAGTCTTGAATTTTTTGTATATACTACCAAACGTATGTTCAATAAAAGTTAACATGGTTTAAGTTCTGAGATTTTCTGCCATTATTTTTAAAAAATTTTAAAGTTAGTAGTTTTAAGAAATTGTGTTTTTTTTTCAGGTTTAGCTATCAACATAATTATTAAAATTCAACAAGGAAACAGATTTTAGATTCCATAAAAACTTTTATTTACAATAATCTAAGAAACATAAATGATTTAAAACAATTAAAAATATAGCATTTATAAAAGTCTAAAAACTTCAAAAATGTTTAGTTTTTGAAAATTGTGAAATAACGCCTTGTCAAACTGACTATTTTCAGAATCAATATAATAATATAATCAGAGTATAAAACGTAATTTACTTTTTCAGTTACTGTCTCCCAAAAATTGTTTTCAAAAAGGGTACTGTGTAGTTTTAACCTAAGATAATGTTTATTTCCATAAAGCACAATTTTTCTTTTTCCCAAGGTAAAGTTCTCATGAATTATCGTAGTAAAGCAGTCTTAACGTTTGTACTAGAGCAAGACAATTACAGATTTTTACAGCCTATTATCCAACCATTTTTAAAGAAGTATTGGTAAAAACAAATGGTAATATGTAGATCAACCTTCATTTTTAATCTGATAGGACCTAAAAGAGAAAAAAATAGATAAAAAATAAGTAAAAGAAGCAAAGAAGTAATACAATTTTTTATAACAGAACTAAAGTTTAATGCAAAAGAGAAAATCAAATCAGATTGAAACGAGAAAAAATATTGAATACTGATATATATCTCCCTTTTTCCGACTTTTGCTGAGCTATTCAAATTCAGAAAAAAATTAAATGGGAAAAACAGAAGGACGAATTCGTATTCATGATTGCACCACACGGCATTTTCCCCTTATTCCTCGCTATCTTGTCTTCTCATTTTAATTCAACATTCTTTACAATCTCTGAGTTTTGAAAAGAGCACTTCTATTTATTTCTGTTCCTTATTTTGTTTGTTTTTTTATATTTATTTCTATTCTTATTTTTTTTTAATTTATTGCCCAGTTTTAAATCAAAAAGATTTGCACAATGTTGCATTTTTTTTCCAAATAATATACCAAGAATTCGTAAATCATTTATTTGTTAGAAATACTAAAAACTGTTTCAATTGCATTTTATGTATGTTGTAATGGAGAAATGTCAGAATAACAAGTGATGAATTAAGGTTCCATACTTTTTCAGATCAAATACTTATTTTCTGTATTTAAAATAACAGTATTCCAGTAAATTTTTAGACCAAAAAATTATCAAAAAACATCAAAAATTGCTAATAAAAATCGTAAAATGTACTAATGATTTTTAAAATGGATTCAATATTCATTACTCCTTTTTATGGGTTTTGGAGAAAAATATGATTCCTTTTAGACATTCCATAATTTGGGACGACAAAACACCTTAGAAAATGGGGCCGCAAGCCACGTTCAGTCCCAGTAATTCGGAAAATCATTTATGAAGGGTACAATGTCGAGTGGATTGAAAAAGGCCAGTGAATGAGAGAGAGAGGGAATATTAACGTCACAAAATGTTCATCTTCTCCAGGGATTTTGGCGATGGAGCTCGTAATTTTGTACCATGGCCAAGCGACGAGAACGACACCATAGCTGACCCAGGTTTAAAAAGACAATGTTTATTCTTTTAATTGTCAAAGTGGGCGTGACAAAGCAGCTGATTATTTTTTAAATCTCATTTTGACATACTTCTAATTAATAAAATAACAAATATGTTACATCATTAGAAAGACCATTAATTGGAGATTGTAAAAATCTCAAAAACAGTAATCTGAAGATGCTTAGCCTACTGACTGCCCTTAAGTAAACAGTACATGTAATTAATTTTACAGGCGAATAGCTTTGTGGTATTTATAAGTACCCACAATGCATTGGATAATAGAGCAATGACGTTTTTTTTCTGCCTGTGTGGCTTATTATTGTTGTTTTCTTTAGTTGTAGAGTCATCACAGTATAATGCAATAGATTTATGCTTTTTTCTGACATTACTTTTTAGCTTAATATATTTATGTTTACTTCTTTATTATTTTATTTTTCACTTTCTAAAAAATTTTGAACTTTGAATCTGAGCTCTTTTTTCCCCTAACAATTAAAAAAATATCTATCCTTATTTCAAAAATTAACAATATTTTAATTTCTTTATGTGTAAATGAAATTTAACAACAATTGGAGATTTTCTAAGTATTATTATTATTATTATTATTTCCTTTTCTTAGAAATACTGGAAAAAGAAGCTCAGTTTACAAGAGGCTTTAAATTTATTACAGAACCTAAAAATGAAATAAGTGATGTACTAATAAAAGATTTTTTGGATGAAAAAGTCTCAGCAAATAATCTTCAGGAAAATTTTTGTTAGATTCTTATGATTACGATCAAGAGACAGAACAAGACTCAAGGTGCAGTAGTTCATGTTAAGAAAATTTCCTACCTCAGGATGCAGCGCTTTAAAAAAACATTCACACAATCGAAATCTCACTCGAAATTTGTATGTATTAATGAAACAAAAAATTGTTTCTTAAAATATCATCAAATTAAGCTTAGGTGTAAAATATGTTTTTATGTGTATAAAAAGTAAATAAATTTTAATAATTTTTAAAAATAAGTATTTTGTGTTGTAAATTATTATTGTCCTCTGGTTATTTAGCCTTTTTAAGAGTTAAAGCGTCAGTAAAAGTCATTCTGTATTTTCGTATTATGAGAATATTTTAGAGCTTTGTGGATTCTTTAAAGTACCAATTTAATTAATTAGATCTAACAGATTAAATTTCCCAAATTTGAGTATTTTATTAATGTATACCCCTTGATTTTCAATGTAGTGATTCAAAAAAATATTGTATGAAAAATAATAGCACTAAATCATAATTCGGAAGAAAAAGGGCTAATGTGCAACGCTCGTACATGGCGAATTTTCAGCTATATCGGGCTTGAATTCATGACACTCTAGAAACGAGGACCAATAAGAGGTAAGAAATACGTTTATTAAGAGTAATACACTTTTTTGCAATCACAGCATGATGACAGAAATGCAACGACAGGTGATTGTCAGAGGAATTGTTTGAAGTTGCGGTGTTGTAGGTCATTTCACAGCCCACATCTATAGACGAATGATTGCCAAACGCGTTCAAACAAATCCGGTGAGTTGATGATGTTATCCAAAGCGACTACGATACGTGCAGTGAGATTCTCCGCTTTAGTAAACCAGCACTTCTTACACAGGTGATTTGAGGTATCCCCAGAAGAAGAAATCCAAGGGATTGAAATCTGGGGAAACTGGAGGAAAATCAACCGGTGCATACACGCAAATTTTTTCAACCCTACCACGAAGCTTCAAATCTCCGCATTCGTTTGACTACTTTCTTGGTTCGGTTTATCATCATTTCGATGGATAGTATTATCCAGATTTTCAACGACTAAACGTGGTTTGCGAATTGTATGGTGATTTGTAATATTCAGGCTACCTATTATCACCGATCTAAAATTGTCATTCGAATTCGGTAACACCTGGTATATGTAAATTCGTATATGTATACTAAAAATTAAAATTTTGTGCATTTAAATATAAATTTGATACGAATCCCTAGAAAACATCATGTTCACTGTACTAATATAATGCACTATATTCCATATGTAATCTGAATATCCGCTTCAATTTATAGGAAGGTATGTAGTGTGCAAAAAGTCTGAATCAAATATATGTAAAAAGGGGATCAATATGAGTTATTTGCTTCCGCGTCACATTCATACTGTATTAAATTTTTATTTAATATTATGGGTCATTTTTAGCATGAGATTTCGAAATCAGATATGTACGCATATTATTTGTATTACTGTGGTTGTTAAATTTACAGATTTATAATAATTTTACCTTGTTATTACTAATGTGATAAGTAATTCTGTTTATATTGGAGGTTTTTTTTTTTTTTTTGATGCAACATATTCAGAAAAAAAAAAGTTCAGTTAAGCCATTATCGCTATTTTAATCAATCTTACCATTCCCGTGTTTATTACATTTATGACCGAATTTATTAAAGAAAAAAAATGTCCCCATAAGTTATCATAGGAAAATAATGTTTTCTGTAGTGTTACAAATAATATAATGTAAATTTTTTCCTAGTGTGTGACGTTATTCATTATAAATTAGTAATTGTAGACTCAGCTTCATCTTTTGTAAAATAAAAAATAACGCTTGATACTTTTAAAATAAATTAATTGAAATATAAAAGCATATTCTAGAAATATGCTGTATCCTGAAAATTTTTAATGAATCTGAAATAATTCTCAAATCTACTAACTAAAATAAATAAATGAAAAAAAAAACTGAAATAAAGTTGATTTTTCAGATATAGTACTATTTTATAATTTTGCTCTCCTCATTTCACTTTTTCCAAAAGATGTTAATCAAGTGATTATACTAATAATAAATACTTAAAATAACAACAGATTATATATAAATAAATATAGGAAGGAATGATAATTTATTTTACTATATTGTATAGCGATCCTAAGTAGTGTGAAAGTCAACCGAATGAGGAGAAATCTAAACTCAATAATTTTATCCTATTAAATTCACAATACAATATGGTCTAAAATAGCTAATAGCAGTGATTTGACCCTAATGAAAAGTAATAATAGTAGAAATATCTTATCATGAACATATGATGACAAACAGATTTAGGAGTTATACACTTTTGACACTCAAAAATCGAGCCTTATGCTAAGTAAATTGATATTTCTAAATATAATTTTCAAAGTTATAACTTAAACTAACACTAACAACATTTAATTGCTATATTTCCCTTCAAACTTGATTCACTTAAATTTTAAAAAAGTATTATAAAAAAAAATTAAGTCAATTCTTACTAGGTCAACAAAGAAAATTTTTTATTTTAGTTATTTTTTATTAAATAGTTATAATTAATATAAATATGTACATACGTGTGACATGACAACTATTTGTTACTATTTATACATTAATTAAATTTATGTATTCTAATAAAGTAGTAAAAAGAAATCACATTCTCAGAAATTAGGCTAACCCAGATGAAATTTGAACCCACTACCTTTAGATCACAAGTCCAAAGTTCTACGCATTGCGCTACAGGGATGCAACGAATCATTTTCCTTTCTTTACATGCTGTTGGACTATTATTTTTGTGTGTTTGTTACTATTTATTCATTTTTAATTTAAATAATGAATTAATATTTGAAAAACTGTATTAACATCAAGTGTCATCCATTAAAAGTTTTAAAAAATGTATTCGAACTTGAATGGATGAATAGAAAGTATTTTATTAACAATTGAAAATCTGAACAAGATATAAATATATATATATATAGGGGGGCAGTGTGAACTAATAGTTGGAATTGAAAAAACAAAATTCATACGTTCAGCCTGCTAACTGTACCTTTACAGAAAAAAGTTCCCCCAATATATATATATATATATTAAAAGAATTTCACCTTGTGGATTTGTAGAAGGACCGAAGAGCTAGACATACAATAAACAGTATTGTAAAGACTGATTATTTTTCAAATCAATAATAATTTCAATAAAACACTCTTTCAGTAATATATTATAAGGATTTTGGCTGAAAATAGCTCTAGTTTCTTATATTTTACAAACGTTGGAATAAATTACACATTATTAACGAGCATGTTTCTAAATAATATAACTTATTTGAAACACTGTGCCTTATTGGAATTCAATATATTCGTTCTATTTCCCATTTTCTACGTATTATTATTATTTAATTAAATTATAATTTTATAATGACTCTAAAATAATTTACATTTAGCAGTTAAAACCAATCACTGCACAGTCCGTGCATTAATATGTTTTAAAATAATTTCAGATTTCAGCTTTATTCTAAAATCTAAATATTTGTTATCCTTAATTGAATCTAACACGAATGTCCATCAGTGATTAGAGCATTTCAAATGAATATATTTATGACTATAAAAATGATGTAACTATATTCTTAAAATGAAGGAGAATGTAATATAAATGTCAGTTATCATAAGTAAAAACAAGATAAATTTAGACGTGTTCATCACTGTTGAGATATTCAATTTCCGAATATTTAATGTTTATAGAAGACTTTATCTATATGGATTTTACACTTTAATATCCTGATAGATGATGTTTGCATGAGGAAACGAGATGGTTCAGGCATCTATTATCGATAGTTTGTACAAAGTAACGATAGTAGATTTATGAAATAAAGCGATCGCTTAGATATTGAATGCACGGTCATGTCCTGATACATAAATACTTTTAGTCAACATCCTTGTTTAATCATTATTAATATTAGTTACATTCCAAGCTCTTTAAGATAACTTGGTGCTGAATATAAAGTAAAAACGAGTTTATAAATCATTTTCTTCGTATTATGTGACCTTTAGATAATTTTTTACAAAGAATGTGGAATCAGCAAAAATATACAGGAAAAATGACATATTTCAATAAAATTTGCTGACATGATAATGCTATGTACACAATGAGCAATTTTAGATTCAGATGACTGTTAAAAATGCCACACTAACTAATTTAAATGAAATAGATATTAAAAATTTCTTGTTTCTTATTTTATTTTTCTAGGTTTGCGACGAAAATGCATTCGAGAAGACGGTAGGAGCTGACTTATTCGAACATTGTAAAAGCTGAAAATAGCTTTGATTCCTCTGAATTTAAAATACCGAGTGTCCATAATTAAACTTGAAATTTGCGAGGAATTTATTGGAAAACCTGTACAGTGGATTTACATGCAAATTGGGTAATGGCAGAATGAAATGATGAGAATTTTATCAAAGAAAAAAAAAGAATGAGTTTAAAAAAAACCACCCCTAGTCGGCGTATTATAGCTTTATTGTGAACACATAAATAATCTACAAAAATTTACAAAAACATGCTAAATATGTTGTCTACCAGTGTCTGCTACCCTTTTGAAGTGGCAGGCAAGACGATGTGATATAACCACAGTGATTATGCCGGATGGTGCTCCTCCACACATTACCCTTGTGTGAAACAAGTGCTCCGCTTCCATTTCGGTAACGAGAGAATCATCAGCCTGCATTTTCCTACAGTTTGACCTCCTAGATCCCCCGACTTGAATCCTTGCAACTTTTGACTGTGGGGATACCTCAAAGCCATGGTTTACGTAATCCCATCACATTTCTATCCGACCATAAAGAAAGAATGCAACGCCATTTGCGTAACATTCCCCAGTTCAGGCTGCTGTTAACAGTCGAACGTGAGGTTTTACGCTTCCATATGATAACAGCATATAGTGCATGTTTTGTAAACTTTTGAAGATTAATTATATGTTCTCAATACAGCTAGTATACGCCACCTAGGGGTAGCTTAAGAAATCGTTAGTTTTCGCCCCTAGCCAAAATTCCTAATACTTTATTCTGCCATTACCCAATTGTCATGCAATTCCGTTGTATAGTTTTTGCAATAGACTGCTCTCAAATTTTAATTTTAATTAGGGACACCCGGATATATAAAGTAACTAACGTAAATATATATCTGGATGGAGTTAATTTATATACCTAAATTCTAGCCGAAAAATATAAAATGCATTTTTCTCTCTCTCTCAAAAAAAAAAAAGACTTCGAGCTATACATCTCAATTAAACTTGTTGTATTCTGTTATATTCAACAAGACTTCCCGATTAAACCAGTTCACTCAATGGGTTTACTAAACAATCATCAAGTTTACTCACTACGAACAACATTTCATCTAATACTCTCAATCATCCTCTCTGCATGTCCCTTATTTCATATTTATTTAAATAGAACCACGTATTTTTTTGTAAATATCACGGAACCTTCACAAGCCGATGCTTTTATATCAATCAGCAACATAACAAACCGACAACCATTTTTGTTGGTATGTAAGTTTTCAATGCTCTGTATAAAAAACGATTTAACAATTAGGATTTGGGAGCAAAGTTATATAAGTAATCTAAATAATTTACCCCTTAACTACCAATTAAAATTTACCCGATTCGCTCCCCAGTGCCACCATTTTTCATACAGGCGAGAGTATGCGGTGTACTGGGGGGGGGGAGCAGAAATGAGCAAATCATTATCAGAAATAAGTAAATTCCTTTCAAGGTCATTTCATTGCATTACAAAGCCTTCGGAATAATTTTACTAATAGTAGTGCAATGAAAATAATCGAATTTCGGAAGGACGGTTATATACGTCCGGGGCACCTAGCGCATGGGTTGAGCGAAACGGATATATACGCCGGTGGCTCATAAAGGGGTTTTAAGGGTTTTGATGAATTTAGATGAAACAAAAATTAAAAGCAATTGCACTACATTTATGCCCTATATTTTTAGATACAGCAGTAAATTTCAATACTTGTCTTTAATGTATGGAAATTTAATAAAAAGCTTTAATTATTTTAATGTATTAACATATAAAAATTATATTATTACTATTTTCTATACAACATACAGCTGTACATTATAGTCGGGAGGGGAATAATGTGTTGTTATTACTCATATTTTTATTGAATTAAATACAATTTGAATAAACAAAAAGGTCTTAATTATTTAAAGTAGATATTTGTATTTTTATCATGTGATATTTCGAGGAGCTTTCTGCGTTTTCACCCACTAGTTAAAAGGGTAAGAAATCGATTTCATGAGTTGAAAAATATGTGTGTGAGAGAATTAACTTGATAAAAATATAAAATATTTCAAACAATGCTTAACATATTGTTTAACAATTATTCATTTCTAACATTTTACTCGAAAAATAGATAAAAACATTCAAGTATTAAATATGTACTTAGAAAGACAATGTATTTTAAATATCCTAATTTATCGTAGGATTTCATGGTTTTTTAAATTTATATTTAAGAATATGTTGTTTGAAATTCTCGGAAAGAACATCAAAACAAATTTAAAACTTGGGTAATTTACAACGTGTATCGCTGGAAATATTTATAACGAAAACTCATCCTCTAGTCCTCACTGTGATGTATAAAAGTGCGAAAAGTATTTTAAGAGTCAAATCATTTATGAAAAAAGGTTTTCCCGAGATTTACGTCATACGCAGGTGCTACTTGTGGAACTTTTGATGTTTAGTAAGAAGGAAAATGTTTCAGAGTCACGCATATGACTTCAAAAGACCTGTCAACTTTTAAGTGTTGATAAAGTATAGACATTTATAAAAGAAATATAAAAGAAACTATATATATATATGAGTGTAAATTCATTTACCTACCTTGTTATACGGTTTTTTTTTCAAAAATCGCAAAATATGTATATAATTTATTCAATTTTATAAGATATATCAAATTGGATCACAGTCATTGCGTCCTCAAATATATTTATTCCATTATAAGAAAATAAATCAGTAATATTGTTTCCGTAAAAGAAAAACAATATGCAGTTACAGTTTCCATTGATCTTAATGTAAAATTTTAGTACTATTTTGATTCTACAAAATATTTGTATTAATAATGATTCATATTGCGAAATTTTGATAAAACATGTATGCCTCTCATTAAAATATTACAAATAGTATTATATTTGTTGTACTTATTTTAAAGAACATATTAGCATAAGTAATTCAAAAAATCATTTTGAACAGTTTGGGAAATCATTAGCAATTTTTTCTTAATACGTTGTACAGAAAATGCCTAGGCAAAGGGAAAAATTCATGTTATATATATTTTCTAAAAAATTAACTTATGTTTTCATTTATGTAATACAAAGAAAAAAAAGTGAGCTTATTAATCCGGCATCACTCGCGTGAAAAAAAAACGACCTAACGTTCTCGCGCAGGGTGTGTCATACCCAAGGGTGTTTGCATTGTGTTTTTACCGTAAAATTTGTATACAAAGGTTTAAAAGGAAGAAAAGTAGGACGTACAACATGTTTGTAACATTTTTCTGTTATTTTTATAAGGGCATTCAGTGCATTGTTTATACACTCCTTTCATCACATCATGAGTCAGTGCGATGTTTTCACTGGATCTTAATTTTTTTTAAATCTGTGTATTTTTTAAACTAAACATATAGGAGTAAACTTCTTTATTCTTTCAATTTAAAAAAATTGGAATTTATTTTTTATTTTCTCTTATTTTGTTCCAGCAATAGTTTTTTTTCCTTCAAAAGTTCATTTGAAAGTGGATAAGATGTGCACTAGTTATCTCCTTTAAAATTACATTCTTCTCAAATGTTTTTGTGTTCCTGCATATAAAACATTTATTTTCAACAATGTCTCCCTTTTCTAAATCTGGATCGATTTCAGTGGAGGAATCATACTTGCCGTTATACTCTTCATTTCCTTTTTCCCTCATCATATTTGCGAAGAGAATTTCTTCATCTGAGAATAATGTTGTACTATATCTATTAAATACTGTATCTATTAAATTACTTAAATATCACATTTCTTCATCATAACTACAATAATACACCATAGAATAAGGAAGACTTTAAAGCGAACTCGCGTATTAAAAAATGTAACTCAAATTCACGCTCAGGGTGTGACACACTCGAGGGAGTGGTATCCAATGATCTATTTTAAAAAATTGCTGACAAGCTTGATCCTCTAGAAAGTTATGACCTTACAGTCAGCTATACCAGGAATAATCCATTTTCCAAAAAAAGGTTTAGCAGTAGCGTTGAAAAAAGTTATACGGTGGGTATAAAACACCTTGCGAGTGGTGCCGGGTGAATTTCGCACTATAAAGCAACACAATGGTTATTGGCAACGGACCTAGTAATTTCTCTTCAGTGACACTAAGATTCGAACTCATGACACACTGGCCACCAGTTCGTGACCATGATGACTAGGCGGCCACTGCCACAAGGGAATCATGTTTAATTCGAAATTTTTACTTTAAAACTATCATTTTTCAAGCACACAAAGAAATGTTCAGTACTTTCAAATTATGAGTTACATATTTGTGCTAAACGATATAATGAAGCAAAGTTAAGTCATTTTATAGGATATTGGAACTTTTTCATAATTGAAGAAAACATAATGATTGTATTTAATAACTCAGAAATGGATAAAAATATTGTGAATCTGTCATTCAGATTATTGGATAGTGATAAAGCTGATGTGGTAACTTGCGCCACGGATTCTTCGTAATCCTTCAGAGAGAGAATTTTAAATGCACCTTCCCTATCCGATTGATAAACTATAAGGGTCGAGCAATTAAAGTACATTTCGAATATTATTCGAATAAAATATTCGGATTTCGATTATTTTTTAGGGTAGATAGTAAATTGTTAAAGAGTACTTATGAATTTCAAAGCATTGTTTGTTCTTTAGACATTAGACATGTTCAAAATATTTTATAAAAATAAGAATACGAAGTAGTAAAATGAACTTAGCTTAAAATGCCTGAATGCAGAGTATTTTCTCCAGCCTTATGTCTTTATGTGGGAAAAAATTTGATGGTATGGATGTTTGAATTGCTTTCGATGTATCTTCAAGCGAGAGAGATTTGCCATGAAATGATAACTTAAATTGTTGTTTAAATCACGGATTTATTAAAAGTTATTTTATGACTTAGGGTACACAAAAGTGTAATTGGCGCAGGTATTCAGTGTGCATTTTTGGAGGTAACGATATAGAAGGCAGAAAGGAATTTTCCAAAATTTTGTGTATAATGGGAATTGTCTTCATCTCAATCTCAGTAATCAAAATGTTGAAAATCTCAAATACGAAAGACCAAGTGACGTAATGTACATCCTCGCAAGCCCCCTCCGCATTGCGGGGCGCCCGATGCCTGACTGACACGTATCTGGGTGACAAGTACGTATTTGGGTTTAGAGCCCAAAACCTGACTTTCCAAGGGGGTGATAGAATTCTTCGTTACGCCAATACAAAAGAGTTATATTTGGTGTTAAGTGAGATTAGTTTTTATTTTCGACGACTATAAGGCGATTTTCATAAAGGTCGCAAAGAATGTAATGAGGCGTGTGAGATGCATAAAGAGCTATACATGGATGATCTCAAAGCAACTTCAGATGTTTTAATGTGCTTCCCGAAAGTCCAAAAATTTATACGTAGTCTTAGACAGGCTAGTATGATTCTAAACAAATAATCCGTTTCTTAACGGAACATTGAAACATGGTACTTCGTATTGCCTAGGAATTGCATTTAAAGAGCAAGCTGTTCCATTAAATATATCTGATTTTATCTGAGATAATATTAAAAAAAAACATGGAATTTGATATTCAACAGTTTAAAGACTGAGAACTTCTAAGATAATAACAAAACAAACTGTATTTGCAGAATGTGATATGCTTTTTGACCATACGTGGATGATAATAGCATATTGAACCCTTTTAGCATAAGAATAAAGAAGTTGTTGCAAACGATTTGGGAGAAGGGTATATTATAGGAGGAACGCATTCTCATTGAAAAATAAAAGCCATATTTCTGGCATGTTGTAACGCATTGGAAGTAATAAGAAACTTTGATATTCCTAGAATATTTTTTGAAGAGATTTGCTAGGAATTTTGGAGATGCACATGTTTGTGGACGAAGTCCTAAATGGAATGGATCGCTAGTGTATTTTCAAAAGAAAGATATTACAAGTTTCATTATGTTGAAATCTTGCGACCTTTAAAGGAATTCACATTGCTCATGTTACGGTTGATGGCACCAGATAACAATTTCCACCAGAATGGATGCCATCTACGGGACATTTTCCTAAAGTTGAGATAAGAAATTATATTTTATGACTCAGTTATAAATGTGTATCAACTTTATCAAAGACAACGCTAATAAGTAGTAGAGAATCGCAGATAATAGTGTAATAGAAACCAAGGAGAACACAGACCCAATCCACTGGTATCATTTGATAGAAAAGGCAATACAGCAGAAAAGTTTATTAAAGGAATAAATGCTCAAACTCTAGTTTGAAGTTTTGTTTTCTGGATCTCCAAGACTTAAAGAAGTGAATACTACAAATAATAAATTAAATTCTGGAATAGGCTTTATGATACATTGTGTTGTGGAAGAAAGACACAAGCTGGTGGTGAACTTATGAATGACCGTTGAAACTTTTCAGCCCTTTCTGAATCTTATAAATTATAGTAGTTCAAACAAAATTTTGAGAATACCCCGTCATGTCTTACGATTTTTAATAACTCTGAAATGGATAGCGAAAAAAAATTGAATTAATAATTGTGAGTGTAATAGAACGGATTCGAGTTGTGCAGTGAAATGAATTTGAAAAGGAATACATTCAAGTTAAAAAGATAATCGTGTTCATAAAAATTCCAAATAATACGATTTGAAGTCATTTTGACATCGGTTTGTTTGATAGCTTTGAAAGAGAGACTTCAAAGTTCGGAATTTAATATTCAATCAAAGCATTCAATAGACAGATTTCTTAATACTTGATGAACGTAAAAACTTAAGTCAATCTGGTGTTTCTCATGCACTAACTCAATTAGCAGAACGTATTTAGATCAACAACTATGGCAAGCGGTAAAGCTTGTTGGAATAAATGTTTGATATTTGTCAAGATTAAACAAGGACATCAAGTAGTTTCTCCCACCATCTGCCAAAAGAATTCATGAATCGTCTTCGTAAGTCCTTTGTATTCAAAGAACCAAGTTAAATACAATTCGCTTTATTTACCTGTTCTGTAATGCGAGACGAGCACTTGTGTCAAACTTAGGCAAAGAACATTTTTTATTAGCATTTAGACGTTTTTTTTCTCGCGATGATATATTTGCCAGATTGTGAATTCAGATAATGCATTGACATTGAGGAGGTCTGGTATGGAACTCAAGAGAATAAATGAATAATAATGAATCCAAAGTTCCAAATTATTTTTTTTTAATGAGCATACTTTTGCAGTTACATTGCTGAGCTTACTGCTTGGTAAGGACGGTACTAGAAGAAAATGATTAGAATAACAAAGAGAAGCTTTGTTGAAAGCTGAAAAAATCTTATGAAAATCTTTAGTTCCTTTTAACATTTGCAAACTGTGTTATATATCTATCTATCTATCTATCTATCTATCTATCTATCTATCTATCTATCTATCTATATGTATATATATATATATATGAAATAGTCGTGGCCGTTGGAATGAAATCTTTAATAATATGATCGCTATTGTTGATGGTTGATGTTTTCTTTGGATGATATTGACGAGGCATCCGGTGATTGATTAAAACTATTTATTCCACATCTTGAGCACATATAAACATGTTAAACATAAAGCATGAAATGGACAACACAGAACAAAGAAAACGAATGCACAATGAGCTGCAGCCGGCTACATGTTGCAGCAAATACAGAAGCGAAAAAGGAATGGTCTCCAGGAATCTCGCTATTTATAGGCTTCTCAAATCACATGATCTGAGTGGGTGGATAGGTGTAGTTTAAAATACTGCCGTTAGGCGGCGGGTTAACTTATTACTAAAACGTTGGTCCTGAAGGGATGGACCATTGGTAGTTAAAAGTTATTTTAAAGGAATATATTACTGGGAATTATTACATATATGTATATATATTGAGGCTATGAGACTCATTCGTTCCCAGCATCCTTTTATGCAATGAACTTAATTAATCGTTACATCTCACACTAGCCAACTTTTGAACTAGAAGAAGATTAACTGTGTGCCGATCGGTCAGTGATTAAAATATTTAAGATTAAAAAATGTTTTCATCTCTTATCTTATCAGGAAAAAAATAAATTGAATTTTTTTCTTGGAAAAGGTATGAAAAAGAATATATTTTGTTAATCAGAAATTTTCATGAAAATGTAAAGGTACAAAACTAATTTAATGAAAATAACATAATTTTAAAATATAATGAGAAACACCGATTTTTGAAATTATGAAAATCCATCAACCGCCTCAAGAATCGTGACGGAAAGCCAGAACTGTACCAACTGAAAACATTTTCTTTCGTTATTTAGTACACAGTTTATAATTGTCATACAGTTTTTATAAATCCTTAATGATAAGTAAAAAAATGCAAATATTTTTTGAAATATTAACCTTTTGAATATATTTTTAATTATTTTTTCATGACTATATACTTTTATAGGATCATGAACGGTTATTCTACAGTAGAAAAATTCACATGACTCGAAAGTAGAGCAAATTCTTAGTGGACTGTACAAATTCTACTTCTTACGTATTCTAATATGGTTACATTGGAAAAGCGAATGATTAACATTTCGTTGGAAATTGTCCTATTACTTTCAAACTGCTTCCATTTCCTCTGTCTGTTTTTGGTCAGTTACCTCTACTTCTGGGTTCCCCTCAAGTCCTGTTGTTTGCCTCAATGTGGCAAGGGGGTGTTCCTGGACGGAATGGGTGAAGTACATCGGGCGATTTTTTTCCTGGTAGGGCCATCCTTGTGTGTGTGGCGTGAAAGCTATTCTACTAGGCCACCTAAGAACAGCAGGTGAAGGAGCAGAGTTGTTCTGCAATCTCTTGGTGCTCCAGTCTTTGTTGATCACAGAAGCTGCATTTTTTTCTCCATCTATGATTTTTTGAGAGTGAGTGAAATCATGGATTTCTTCTGGGAGATAAGCAAAAAAAAAACACTTCTGGGTGGTTGGGAATGTCCATTTGAGTCGCGACTAAGGATAGAAAGAGTGTTAAACGAGAACGTGTATAAACATCTACTAGGGGATGTGACTCAACAATAAGATAGCCTAGTGGTTCAAGGTCACGGGCTCGTAGTCAGAGTGTCATGGTTTGGAGTCCAAGTGCCACTGAAAATCTGAAATGCAGAGAGGACTGATGCTCGTTAATTGTGTAGAGGCACACTGACCACCCGTTGGTGTAGTGTGGTAGTTAGGATGGGGTGTAGCAGCTCAGGTGTCGATTTCGTAGCTTGATCTAGGTTCACAATTACAAAGTCCGTCACCAATAGTTCTGTTGTTGCTTTATAGTGCAACGTTAGCTCTCTTTCACTCAACAGTGATGCCTTTAACATTTCGTATTGAGTGTCGTATAAATGTTGACATGCATGCAGTTATATAGCTTATTGATAATTATATTCTATATATAGATCTGTTAAGTTTGTTTTTGCCTAAAAATTGCTATAGTTATTAACGCAGACCTGTTTTAGTTATATTGATTGTTAATTTCTGAAAATATACTATTTGATTTTAAAATTCTCTATGCTGAAAGGTATGTGATGAATTGCTTCATCAGGGTTGGAGAATGTAGCAACCAGTGCCACATATTTATCGTAATCCTTATAATGGGGAAATACGAACGGAGTAAGAAGTAATAAACTATTTAATTTTAAACAGTACCAACAATAATTCAGTAATTTTTCTATCATCTGGTTTTGTATTGTTGTTGTAGTTATTCTATGTTTATGTTGTATATTTTATTGATTTTAATAAATTAGAGAATGTAAAAAAAAGCTCTATTTAAAATTGAACATGCGCCTTGGAATAAGGAAATACGTTACAAGAGATGTAGGCACCAAAGAGACCAAAAATTTGGTCATTGTATTGCCGAATCTTATGGTATAAAAAATGTGTAGGAACTTGGATAAAAAAGGTATTCATGTCATGCACAGATATTTGCATAAATAATAAATTACAAATTATAAAAAAAAAATTTCTTTAAGTACTTAAAGCAAGCTGAAAAAATTAAGCAAGTATTAAATAATTATATAAGATTTTTATTTTAAAATGAAGGCTGCATGGGGTTATATTAATACTTAGTAATATAAATACTGGATAAGTTAAAAATAAAAATTGCCGAAGAATAAACAGATTAAATTATGTGCCTAAAAATTAAGAAGGGTTAATATTCTACACAATATAAGCACAAAAATTTATTTTTCCAAAAGTATTTAAACTGAAATATAATGTCTAATTTGTATTTAAAAGATCATGATTCAGCATTTAGATCATTAAAACATTACTTTAAAGAATGCTCTAAATCCATATGTTTACTTTAATAAATTGTTTACCTCTATATATTTTTGTCTTTAATGTGATTTACTTAGTAAAAATTGACAATAATAAATATTTGCATTTAAATATTTTGTTTTTGCAAAGATGGGCTTTTAAGTATGCATTTTGTGAGATTTTTCAATGACTTATTATATCCAATTTATGAGAGAACGAGTAAAAAATCCTGAATAATGTTGAATGCAAAAAATATGTGAGTTTTAAGAATGATAGTATAGTTTTTATCATATTATATTTATTTTGAAGCATATTTTCATACTCGAAAAACTTTAATTGTAAAATAGCTTTCCCAAAAAACATTCGTATCATATCTTTTGTATATAGTAGGTGATATTTATATTGTGTTTAAATGTTGAGTTTCAGTTTGTTTTTCTTCTTATGAACTGACACATAATCTAAAGAAAATCTATATACTGGATGGACATGGATGATCTTTTTTGTATTTAAGAATGTGTGTAATTATTGTTCCTCTTATACTAGTTTTTATTACATTTTCTTTAATTTGATTCTATTGAAGTTACTGCTTTATTCAAACAACTTATTTTGTAATTTTTGACAAATTTTGCCAAAGTATTTCTTTTTAGTTATATTGTGTCATATATTGCTATTAAGATCAGTTTATTAATGTTACAGAAATTGCGAGGAATATATGGATGATTTCATATCCAGACTTGTCCTAAGTCATTTTGGAAATACATATATATTTAAAAAGGGTATAACAAACGTTAGTTATCTAGTATTGAATCTTTTTTTTCTCTCAACGAGATTAATGAGCCCGGGTGGTTTTTGATTAGCTATAAAATAAATTGAATCGAAATATATGATTGTGTGTGTAAATGACGGACTATACCATTAAACTCTGAGTTACTAGTTCATTCTCTTAGATTAAATATTACGTTACTCAAAGATTTCTAAGCCAAACTAAGTACGGCACATCAGTTCCATTCAGCCACATCCCGTCATAAACTTCTGTTACTCTACCGTACTTGATAGCTGGCTGGCGCTAAGTGTTCTTGTGTGTCATAAGGATCATGAAAAATATATACTTTTATCAATGATTCTAACGAAACCTGGATAATTTTAAAACTGTGGAATTAAGAAATCATTGCACAATAGGAATTTCAGAATTTTCTCTAGTTGTATTTTGTACAATTTCGTTGTGACATCACTTAAATGATGATTCATTCGAAACTGCTTAAGGGTATAAAAATCATATACCGTTCTATTTTTTTTTTACGAAGAAAAACATGGATTTTCTTTTCTCGTTGTTTCGTCTTATGTGAAATCAACCGAATAAAAACATCTACATAATCAATGCTATGATAATTGATTGAATTGATATAGCAAAAAAGTGGTAAGGGGGGGGGGGAACTATTTAAATGAAAAAGTTATCTAATTTACTAGAAGCTATTTTAAAAATGATATACATATACCCATATATAACATAACCCCAACATCTATTCTTTTATATAGTATTTCGTACTTAATCTCTAGTTTTTCCTCATTAATATACTTTTTGAATACAAAATAATAACACAATGTTTTAATGCAAAAAAATAACAAAATTTTTAAACACAAAAAATTATAAAAATTTAAATAGAAAAAAATCATAATTTTTTTTAATACAAAAAGTAATAAAAATTGTAAGGACAAAAAATAATAAATTTTTAAATACAAAAAATTATAATATTCTTAAATACAAAATAATAATGTAATTTTTGAATGGTACTGTGATTGTGTTTTATACAATCAGATTTTTATTTTTAAACAGGAAAATGAAATCTTGTTCTATTATTTTTATTTTTCGCTTGGATTTCTTAATTGCTTTAACATTTGATTTTGATTACCTTTTATAATGTTTTGAAATCTTTTATCTCATTCAGTCACATTTCTTTGACAATAAGCTGAAAACTATTCTATATGATACTACATATTAATTCTTTAAAATACTGATTTAATTTTTTTTCGCGTTTTTAGAGAATTTAGCATTTTATTTTTTAGGCTTTAATAAATTTATTTAAAAAAAATTAAAATATAAAATAATTTAAAAAACACAGTTAATATCATCATTGATATTCAGACGTTTGACAAATTGTAGCGTGTTGTATTTTTTTAATTGAAATTAAATAACATGTTTTCTTGAAGGATGAATCATGACATAGTTATAGTCACATGACATTCTTTTTTACCTTTTAATTTAGTAAGTATGCTTTCAAACAAAGAAATTGAAACAATCTTAATTAAAATTTGATTCATAGAGAAACTACATTTTCCTTAAAAGTTACAAAAATACTTATTTGAAAATTATACAACTCAGAAAAAAAAACAGGAAGGCTTTTAAATGTTCAATGTCTTTGACACATTCTTTTTAAACTAAGGAATGCATCCTTTTATTTTTAAACTGTTATTTTGTCTGTCCATATGACTACATCAGATGCGAAAAGAATTTTTTGATGCAAAAATCGCAACTTATTTGCTTGAAAATGAAACGTGCTTTACAATTGTTTCAACTACGTTTTTTTCTTAATTTTGAGTTTTAATTTATCTAATTCATTATATTGCTCCCAATAAAAATCCATGACTTATTTCTTTACAGCAATGAAATCTTTATACTAAATTAATGCATCCTTCTTTTTTTGTATTTTCAAAGTTCTTAAAAAAGAAAAGAAAAATAAGAATTATTGTAAGGATCTGATACCCACACCTGGCAATGGATCGAGCATATATGGGAGAACCTGGCAACATGTGAGACCCTGTATGAGGATCTGGCAGCGGGTCCGATATATATAGAGGGAGAGACCCGGCAACAAGGGAGACGAGATGACGAGACCAGACGAGACCGGACCGGACGAGGCAGAAAGAAGGGAGCGGAAGCGAAAAAGCCGGAGACAAGAAAAACGTGGTTGAAGAAAAAAAGGACTGCTGGACGATGGATTTTGCAATCCGTTAACATCTTCATAATTTATTCGTTTTTTTGTGATGTGTCCCGTAGAAGAGAAAAATAAATAGGTGGGACAAAAACCGACTGTTATTATTATTTTACCAATTCGAACACACCGATCAGAAAAAGAACCCACACAAGGTTAATAATTATAAAAACAGGAAAAAACATTTATGACTCAATAGATCATTCACACAACTTTTATTTTGTCTGAATCTGTGCTAAGAAAACTTTTTCTCTTTAGTTAACTTTCAACGCAGAGGTAAAAAAAAAAAAAAAAATGTCACTGACTTTTTTTTTATTAAATACTTCCCGAATTATGTATCAGAAATAATATCTAATTCAAAATAATTAATTTTATATTGTTAGAATTGAATTGGATATATTAAGAAAATGGATGGTGCTCTTAGTATACCAATGTTTTGAAGCTATATGCCCAAGAGAGGGAGAGAATGACGTATAAGATTGGAATGATTGAGGAGCATGGAGACAGAATCCAAGATTAGAATTTCTGAAATTATATAATTTGTAATAAAATTTAGTTTGAGTAGTTTTTTAAAAAAAGTTGTTTTTTGTTGAAAAAGCGTTGATAGAAATTTAATACTGGTAGTGAATAAATAGCAGATCAAATAAAGGATATTTGTGTCTTTCAAGTAATATTTATTGCATTACATTGTATATCACTTAGAGAGAGAGAAAAATAAATAAATAAATATTATTCGTTTCATATTTTCAAAGTGTCCATATTTTCAAACTTAGTAAACAATACGTCTTTCATGTCAAACTTATTTAATAATAGATTTACTTTAGCATGTGCAAATTGCACGTTCTAATTTGATATTTTTTTTTGTAAATAAATCTTTGTTAATAAACATTCGTTTCCCAAATCCTTCCACAAATAAACACATCATTTTTACCTTAAGAGATAGCTCAATTAGATTATTAGTTGGTAGTTAAACTTTCATAACTGCTTTTTCAAACGAATTGCTATATTAGTCAAAAGAGTAGCTTAAAGATCTTAAAATACATACAATTAGCTTAATCTTTTATTGCTGTTTATACGATTCGAATTTAAGCTCATATTTAAAAAGATTTATGTTATCATCTAGAATGTTATGTAAATTGTTTTAACCATACTTCTCGAATTCTACATATTTTACTATGCATACGTACACTAAAATAATTATGGATATATTAGAAGAAAAATTTAATTAAACTTATATGGAAAAAAGCACATTAAATAAATATTCCCTCTAAGCTTTTCTAATGCTGGCAGATTTTGAAAGCAAAGCAAAATGACCCATTCCTTTATTCAGCCCTAAATCCATTGTAAATACTTCTTTCGTTGACAGTATATAAATTCATTTATCTTTAGATGAAAAATATTCATCATTAGAAGAGGAATATTAATTCATTTTGTAAAGAACATTAAGATTTTGCTCAGGATAATGTTCAAGAGTTAAAGAGGATTCAATCATTGCAATTTAATTAAATATAACTGGTCAAGATTAATTTTGAGAGATTCTTAAGTGAGAAAGCAACTCAGTTGTTTCATTTAAAATTCTGATTTTCAATATAAGAGAAAGCAAACACAAATAAATAACTAGTTAGCAGAATTTTATTAGAAAAGAGTAACAGATTCTCCAGGATCTTTGCAAAAGGGTTATAACGCGTTCATTAGTTACTTTTCTCAAGGGGAATTGAATAATAATCGTTCATCATAAATGTTGCAATTTTAATTTCTCAGGATTAAAATAAAAATTTCTTTCTGGTGTCAAGGTAAGTTTACAGGAGTTAACGATGGCTTGTTGATCGAATTATATAGGCAAATAAATTCTAAATATAAAGAAGAAAGTCGTACAGATAATAATACATAATCCATAATACAATAAAGATTAAAGCTTCACTCAAAAACATGGAAGTTAAAAATTGAATGATTCAAAAACTTTTCACTAAGTGTCTTCGTATTGCTTAGTATCTTAAATTTTTTTCTATTAAATGGTCCTTAATGCAATAAATAAGTTTTATAAGGACGCGTTTTTCAATTCAAATAAAATATGCGCTCTTCAATTAAACTTTCTTAAATTTTGAAACATCAATAATACGTAATTTTAAGCCTAAACTGATTCTTTATATACAAGTGTTTATTTCAAATTTTAAATTTGAACTCTGTTTTTATTTGATTTGCTACAATATGCTTTGAATTAGTATTCTAATTAAATTCCCCAGTGCAGAATTTTTTAAATGACTACTTATGGAAAGAAACTTCAACTGAATTAGATACTTTGGAACTTTAAAACTTTATTTAATTGTTGTAAATTATGAGAATATCAGACAATATATCTTAAAGTAATATGTAAGTTTATTTATATACGTATATTAATAATTATTATAAAATCAGTGAAAAGTTAGAAAAAAATTAAACACTACTGATTCTATAAATATTTAGCATTTCATTACAAGTGTATATTATTGATACTTTTTGCTCAACCAACGAGCTATAAATGGAGAACATAATTTCTGTTTGAATAGTTGGCATTGATATTTAATACAATTATTTTACGTGGGTAGTTTCGGTGTGACTCTATGAAGAACACGGACGTCATTCGGGCGTATTTATAATATCAGCTCATTAAAAGTCTTTATCTATGGATAACGTACATTAGCTTTCCGAATAACCAATGATTTTGTCGGATTGAAACAATATTGATATGAATTTGTAATATTAGATGCAGAAGAAAGCGACTGACAAGCCACCCTGTGTACAGCAAATGCAATTCTCTGAAAGGCACATTGCATTCATGACATTCAGGTATCGCTATCCCACATTTCGAAGCATATCATAGAAAATATGATCTGTGGGAAGACCATAGGTGTTTGCGTGTACTATTCATTTTGCTGCATAATTTAATGTCAGGAAACCTACAAAATACAGTGTAAATGTAGTACTAGAGATTTTGATCTTTGCACAATTAAAAAACAGAATAGATTCAAGAATCTTGTTCATAGCTTAAAATCAAATTTTGACATTGCTTATATTATTAGAACTTTTATTTCAAATGTCCTTTAAGTGCCCTTCAGCATAAAAAAAATTCTTCTAGAATGCATTTTCTTAAAATTCTAAAAAAATTAATTTTATATTACTATATGTATAGGTTTGGTTATGTATTTACAAATAAACTAGCTTACTAAAATCCCGAAATATCTCATTTCTCATTGATAAATAGTTTTCCATTTGTAATTTTTTTTACTGCATTTTCATTTTAAACCTAAATTAAGGAGGATAGTAACTAACATTTATGTCACAGTATTTTGGACTCCTAAATGAGAAAAATATATTTACAGAAGGGAAAAAAATCAATTTTTGCTCTAAAGAAAAACAAAACTAATTATATAATTTCATTGCATTTATTAACAACCACGACATGTCAACTAAGAAGTCAAGGTAACAGGAAATACTACTATAATGAATTAAACTCCTATATTGGTCGAAGTAAGTGCTAAAGGCAGAGAACAGCGTATTCCCGAAGAGATTTGCTCATCTTATGATGTATATTAGGCAATCCATCACAGACTGATGCTGGAAAGCAATTTGCCTGGATTTACCTGGAACATAAGCTGCCAAGCGTGAAAAATTACAGATCTTTGGTTTTGGGACGTAACTTATGCATCATCTTATGCATATTAAATGCATATCTTCAGGTTAAAAATGGGTTAGTTGAAGTGAAGTGTTGAAAATTATTCATAACGGGAATACATTTCAAAGAATAAGGTTTTCCTTGATTTTTCTGAGCTAGTTTTATTTTATGCTGCTTGTTCAAAAACTCTACTTGAAATTTTTGTAGCGATTCATTTACAAAATGGCATATAAGTCAAAAATATACGTGAAACAGTGAATTCATTAAATCTACTTTTATTTTGTTTTTGTGAATGAATGTTATTGCCTATACATGCGCGTAATGATAGTTTTCTTCATTTTTATAATTTAGATGAGTTATGAGATAATTCTACTTTTAACCATTAAATTATGAATCGTGTGTCACAATTTTAAAATAATTTTACTAAATTATGCAATTTCTTTTTAATCAGTCTTTTAGTATTTGTTTTTTAAATGACTTTTTAAAATTTTATTTGCATTCAAAGATGCATATGATGAACTTTTTTTATACCACGAAAATATTTTATATACTGCAATAAATTACATCAAACCAAGTTTGAATATATCAAAATTAAAATAATAATTCGATTTTATTCGGATTTTAATCAATATTTTTAAAAACTATTGCTATTGTAAAACGAAAAATGAGAAGCAATGTTTAGTACAATTAGGAAACAAATTCTAAAAAATCGTTCTCGGATTATCAAGTACAGTAATGAAAAGCAGCAAATTAAATAAAATTGATTTGAATTTAATAAATTTCTCTGAAATGAAATGGTTGTTAAAAAATACGTAGGTTGATAAATATATGATAAAATTTAATAAAATGCTTAAAACAGTCAGAAGTACGGCTGATTTAAATGATTTTGTATATTTAAGAAAGGAAATTGCTTTAATAAGTTACATATGATTTTCAAGGCAGAAATACGATAAAGATATGAATTCATACATTTCCACTTATTCATACATGCTTAAACAGGATTTAACATATGAAATCAATGCCATGAAGTATAATAATCATAAGGTTATTTATACTAATTAGTTACAAACGAAAATAGTTTATATGACATTATATTCATATGATATTTTATACAGGACATTGCTAAATTTGACGAAGAAATTCAGAGAGGTGATAGTAGGCAGCATGGAAACGACAAATCACCATAGAACATAGGGGGGGGGCGCAAACTACGTTGATCGGTGAAAATTGCGATAATAGTAACCATCGGCAGGACGATGAGCCACACAAGTGGACGGGGCAAGCAAATCCGGGGATATACGTATACTGCCCGATCACCTTAATCGCACAAAATACCTCGTATCCTTCAAACCGCACTTTTGGAGATGCTGCAGGGACTGCCAGCCACTGTATACCAGAACGTGTGGTTCATGCACGATGATGCACCAGCACGTTTTTCGATTGCAGAGTGTAATCACCTCCATGCTACATATCTTGAATGGTGGATTGGACGTGGTGGACCTGTTGCTTGATTTCTCCGTCCCTGGACCTCAATAACTTGAATTTTTTCTCGGGTCATCTGAAACCCCTTTCGTATGATACATTGGTAGCTACTGTGAAGAATCTTATTACACGGATCATTGTCGCTTCATCTTACATCGCCAGCGCACCGGATTTGTCTGAACGTGTCCAAGAACTCTTTGTCCGTCGGTGCCACCTGTTCTATGACCTACACGGCCACTACTTCAAACAGTTATTGTGGCAACTACATGATGTTGCCTTTCTGATGTCAAGTTGTGATGCATTGTTCATATTTTAACCATACTTTACTTCTAATAAATATATTTCATACTTCTTTTTACACCTTTTTGTTCCACTTGACACCACACTTTTCATAACTGCTTTTGCAAGTTACTTCGATTAAATGTGATTTTCGACCTCATGTTTGATGGTGATTTGTAATCCCCATGCTGCCTACTATCACCTCTTAGAATTTGAAGATCGAATTTAGCGTAACACTCTGTATATTATATTCATTCAAAAAATTTTGTAAAAAGTTGCCGTATAAGATATTATACTTAATAACTGGATTCGTACAATGTTGACATACGAATATCCTTAAGCTGTCAATATATTTTTTAATTTAAAACGCATAAAAGATCCTATGTAGTTTGTATAAAATGTAATTTTTGGGTTTCCTTAATGAATTAATTAAAATGATGAATATATTAAAACAAACTATACTTTTACAATAAGATGGAAAGCAGAATGCACAATTTGAAAATGTAATAACTATACCATCTTATATAAATGTAACAATTATATCATATTTTTGTAAAAGAATAATTTGTTTAGTAGTAGTTCATTCATTTAAAAACAAAATTTAATAATTAAATAAATACTTCATTTTTTTAAAGAAATTCACAAGTATGAAATGTTTTTGTATTAATTTCTTAAAAAATATCACCTCGAAATTAAGGATACATTAAAAAGGGAAATAAAAGACAAAAATTAAAGTAAAAAAAAATGTTTAACTGGATTTTACTAACAAGTTATCCACACATTCATCAGAAGATATGCACTGAAAGATGAAATAACTCTCCAAGCGTGCTATTTTTATTAATGTAAGGCATTAGAACTACAGAATTGCATCAAGGTAGTTTATAGATACAAATTAAGGATGAAACAATCAGTTTATTATCAAAATGAGAATTAAAATTTTATTCTTTGATCAATGCTTATTTTACGACCAGCTGCGCCTATTTCCAAATACCTAGTAATAATATATTCACTACAAGTACATATACTGAATGGATATTGTATAGTAATTTCTTCGTGTTAGGTTATTTTTTATTAGAATGTATGCTTTTTCCATAATACAAACATATTTCCTTGATGCTGTAGTGCAATTCTGTTGACTGTTCACAAGTACTCTTACAGCTGCATGATATCACCTATCGTTTCGATTCTAGTATTAACTTAAGTACAGCCTTAAGGCAAGAGGATCAGGGTCCTAATTTCCTCCATTAGCGTCAACTGCCACAGTTATATTTGATGAAGCGTGATATAAAGAACATCAGTATCTGATAGCAAATACAATAGAAAGGGCTCGCTTGTCTTCCATCTGATCTGCATTGCATGCAATTTTTTGTCAGTCTTATTTTTATTCAACGGAAAATGTTTGTCATTTTTACTTTTTTTCCCGGAGATTACACTGAAGTGCTTGTTCAGTACATAAACTGGACAAATAGGCACAATGTACACCTGAGTGGGTGGAAAGAAGTACATTTTTTGTTACGAACAAAATGTAGGTACATTTTATTTTTTCCAGATTACTTTTTGCTACATATGGTGCCATCGCTTTGTCTGTTAAGCTTTTCTGTAAACTTTTACAATTATAAGTTAATTAAATATACGCTTGAATTAATCCTCTCTATTTAGTGTGTATAAATGCAGTAATGCATGATAAAATATCTACTTTTTTCTAATAAAAGTATTAAGTACATATTGCTAAATCCATTAAATGTAACTAATTTTTCCCGAAATATGAATTAATTTAAATCTCTTCTGACGTATTATCAAAACTAATTTGAGGAAACTTTCAAGGCATTAACAATTCTTGTGTGAGTAAATGTTACAAATAATAAATTCTACTTATCAAATATAATATGCAGATGCTAATAATAGTACATATGATCAACAATTCAAATAAATCATAGATGGTTTGTTATGTTTTTGCTAAAGTAAAGAAGAATAAATTCATTGTATAATTTTGTTATAATTTTTAACTCATGAGTAATATATTCTGTATTGTTTAAATATATAACCAGTTCAATGAAAATTTAGCAAAAATGGTTAGAAGAAAAATTTAAATTTAATAGAAAGGATAATTTTTAAAGGGGTATATCTTTTCACAACATGCAGGAGCAAAATACTTTCAATTTGAGTTGAAAAAAATACATTTAGATTACGTTTTGAATATATAAGTACCACTACTAGAATATATTTAAAAATATAAAAATATGAAACGCTTTTTAGAACATACACATTTAGCGAATAAATTACGGTCTTTAGTTACATCCTGCTTGAGTCTATCATTTGAAATTATGACATCAAAGCTAATTTCACACTGATGCAATATTAATAATATTAACCCTTCCCCGCGACCAAATTGCTATTATATGTATATATTCTAATGACAAAAATCATATATTTCGAAATAAAATTTTGTATAACTACTCTTCCTTCAATAAATATATACTTTATGTCACAAGGTGAAGCACTCTCAAGCGAACACCCATCATCAGTACAGGCCAAACAAGGAAGGACTGTGATAGTAATGGAAAATCTACCACGTTCTTTGTACTTAATTTTTGGCATGATATATATTGTTTGTGTGTAACTTAATCTAAAATAACAAATAATTCTTAAACTAAATTGCTATTTCATTGTAACCAACCCCGAATGAATTATATTTGGTTTAATCTTGAATGTCCAATGACCAACAATTTCAAATAATTTGAGTGATATTCTCAATAATTTTAGCATTGAACATTTTTTCATGATCTGTTTGTAATTTAAAATTATTTAAAAAATATAATTATTGCGAAGTATTTGATAAAAAGAAATTTAAAGTATGATCCAGCTAATGCTAATTTATTTGCTTTAATATAATAACTGGAAAAGATATTTCTTGTCTTACTTTACAATTAAAAAATTCACATGAATTCATTCAATAAATTTCCTTTACCTTCTTTATTATATTCATTAACCTCAAATAGTATGCTAATTAATTATAAAATATCTATTTTTTTCCTTAGATTTAAAATCATTATCAAAGGTCTAAGAATACACCTTTTCCTCTACAAAAATATTCATTATCTTCTTCGTGACGGTCATTAGGTGCTTAAAGAGAACTTGATTACCGCAATTTTATTTAAACACCACTGCAGAAAACTAATTTTGAAAGATGCTGAGACACAAAAGCAATTCAGATGTTTCATTAGATATTCTGACTTCCAAGAATAACGAAAGAAAATACAAATAATTCCCTACTTTTAGTATCATCCACACAAAAAAAGTGCAATTGGTTGTCCAGGAACCTAACTAAAAAGACTTAATGCATACATTATTGTTTCCCTCTTGGCTTTGGGCTCGTAAAAAATTGTTCTTGGCAGAAAATGCAGTTAATTTAAATTTCTTGAGATTAATGTAGTTACTTACCATCTTATATATTCAGGTGAATTTAGAAAATTGAGAAGACTCGTTTGGATGTAATTTTGAACAAAAAAAGGGGGGGGAGATATAGGGTAAAGAAGCTTTTTCACAAACAATGTGTTTAACAAATAACATTATTAAGATGTAAAATTTTAGTTGAAAACTATACAATGTCTTTAGAGTTTCATTAACTTTGTGATGTAGCTTAATATTTAAGCAAAAATTACATAATGTTTTGCCTACGACTATATCCAATGCTATCAACTTGTATATAATATAAGAATGCTTTAAATATAGACCTTTTGCTTATTTCCCCCCATATTTATTATTCAATTAATTCCAATACTCATATTATTTAATTCGTAACAGTTAAAATGAAAAGCTTTTGTTTTAAATAAGATTTTCACCAAAGAGCTATAAATACAATTCAAGTTTTAAAGTGTATTCTAATTTGGTAAGATGTAAAACATTGTATCATTAACCCTGTTACTACGCATCCCACGATTTCCATGGGTAAGGTAGATGTAGCAAAATTTTGTGCAAAACCCGTGATTTCCACGGATATGCATATTTTCCTGTTTATGTTTTCAATTATTCTTTTATGTTCATATTGTTTTTATGATCTAACTCTATATATTAATATAAAAACTGTTTTACAAAACTTTTTTACATATTTTAACATTAAAATGTAGATTTAAAAAGTAGATTTGAAATACGCAATAAAAAATACACAATTTTTGAACCTAATAACTACGTAGCGAGAGATTAACACTCTATTTATAGTTGTAGCAGAGTTCATTCAAAACATAAGGCAAATTCAGAGAGATTTGTACTGATATTATAATAATGATTATTATTGATATGAGATGATATATTACTCACTTTACTATTATTATATTTCCTAATCAATGAGAATCTCATACTTGGAACCCATGTGTTAGTACGCATTTTTTGCCTCTTTATTTCATTTTCTTTCCTAAAGGTAGCGGCTTCGGCTAAAATGTTATGCAATATTATTGAATTTCACGCAGTGGCTCATTTGTTCTGAAATTATGTGAGAAAGCTTTGTGTGCGCATCTGTCAATGAAATGGCTGTGCTTAGGTATGAAAAGAATATCAAGCCGAAAAGGAATAATGTAGATCAAAATGGCATTCAAGAGAAGAGAGTTGAGGAGAAATTCAGCGAAGAGAGATGCCTTATATATGATGAATTGAAGCTATTATCTATATGTATTGTACTATATTTGTTAATAATCAGCCACAGATAAATTACTGTGATTTAGTCATGAATAAATTGATAGTGTATAGTAAAATATTATGTGTTAGTGTAGGCCGATTTTTCTTTTGATCATTATAAACCAGAATAATTGCATTTTGTATAGCTAAGCAAAATGGGGAAGAAAAGTTTCAAATCAAATTATATCCTCCACTCGCATATTAAGACCTGAAAAATGGAGAACTTTATTTTTTTATTAATATCTTTATAATTGTTTAGTTTGCCAGTATCGTTTCACTGCAATTTTAAGTGCGATGTTTAGTATATGTGAGGAGCGGAAGAAAGATAAAAGCTCTAAATTCAAAATATTTATTGTGCTTACAGAATCTCAATACCTAGGGGCTCCAAAAGTCACAAAAAAATTGAGAGAAAATAAATATGTAGGCCAAATGGATTCACGTTCTATATGAAGTTTGAACAGGTATAAATATATCTAAAGCTCATCCTATTCATTAAAACGGAAAATTTTATTTATGTATAATAACATTATTTTGCAAATTGTTTAAGCTTTTATTATAATATAATAAAAGAATATTAAAACGTTTTATCTCTTTTATATATCTACTTCTTACTAGATTGGGAGTATTCTACTGTTTACTATCTCGAGTTCTACGAGGTAATTTTATACTCGTTAGTTAGCTTTTATACTCGTCATCTTTCAAAACTAAATAGATTTCTAAAGGAAAATTTACATTTTTACATTTGTTGAAAACAGCACGTATAATGAAGGAAAAGAAACAACATATCAACAGAGTTGATGTGTTAAAATCTAAATTTAAGCAAGAAGAATTTCTAAATTTAAGGTTGCAAAATCATGCAGAATACACGGGATTTTTCACACAGCTATAAACATTTCAATGCCATTAAGAATATTATATTTAAGTGAAATATTTTTCTTAACGTAAGTGGCTACAAAAACAAAGAATAAAAACAAATAAAACTCACAAAATGTAATGCGATTGTATTTAATCTCAATAGACCTAGACTTCGACAGTTTGTGTGAACAAAAGCAAGCTCACGCATATCCAGGCAAGCAACTGGATCCCAAACACCTTTTTAGCTGTCCTTCCATTGTAGGTGCCCTTTTTAAAATAGACAATGACTACAGCATGGATATCCTATACTCGGATCGTGTCATGGATTTTGCCATGGCAGTGATTCACGCCTTTGGCAATATTTGACTATATCTTTATTTTGTTATGTACACCTTTGCCGTCTGTCATACACGTCAACAACAACAACAACAACTAAATATAATGCATGGATAGGTGTTACTTGAATCACAAACTAATATTATTAATAAATAAATTATATTTAAAAAGTTACATTAAATGTTTTTAATAATAAATGCAATATTTTTTAAATTGTCTTTACATAAATTGTCATAGCATATTGATCTGCTTTAAATACCAATTTGAGACATATTATTTGAAATATGTGTATAAAATGGGCTTCCACACAAAAGCATTTTCGAGTTCTAGGGTTCCATGAAAGCCCTTTCAAGTTCTAGGCATTCCGTGAGTTGAAAAGTTTGAAGACCACTGATTTACATGATTACCCTTCGCCATCTGACACTAAATTTTTTTATCAAAACGGAAAACTCTTTGACGATTTCAACTAGTTATTTTCTCTTTCTATAACCTCATGATTAACCTTCGGCAAATGTTTTTTTTTGTTTTGTTTTCACATTTATTTTGAATACTGGATGTTAACGTTCAAGTGATGTGAAAATGTCTCAATGTAATGAGATCATTAGCTGAAAAGATTTTGAGTTCCCAATATTCAGAAATCTAAATAAATTTTGCTGACTCACTTACTTCAAAGTAAGAAGTCACAATATGATGCACCCAAGAATTATATCAGATGTTACTGCATTTCAGCAAAAAATATAATTTTTTTTAAGTAACTGAAATAGTAGTTTAAACTTAAAATTTTGGGGTACTTAAGAACTTTTATCCTCTTAGTTTCCGAGTATAAAATATTGTGGATAATTAATAAATGAGATTAAAATAAAAAAAATACTTAGATGATTTAAGAAACTCCTAACCATCGCATTATAGGCAAACCTTCATTCATTATAAATAGTGATGTGTTTAAAAGTGAATCCGATAGTCAGTGGTCATGGAGTCTTTGATCAAGCATCACCTGGGATCACGTCATCTGTTCTTCAAGATTCTGGTGTGAAATGACTCATATATAAATTTTTAAAACTTGCACAGTCCTGTCAAGCGTTGGAGAGTCTTGACAAATTTGGAACACAAGTACTTCAAAAAGTGTGTATGTCTGAAGCAAGAGGCAGCATCATCAGGCTGTATCTTTGGACAAAATTAATAATATCCAACTTCTATTTTTTTAAAAAAAATACTAATTTAAAGTATAACTTTATTAATACATATACTGAATAACCTACAGAATTATGTTTAATAACTGGACTACTTATTGTAGAAAAATATTCCAAATAAAAAATATGCATGAATCATTAGTTAAGTTTTGTTTATTAGGGGTTAAAACAAAATTGATTAAAATTACGAAACATGTTTAATTTATAAAGTAACATGCTTCATTAATTTTTTACGTGATTTTTTTCTCGCTCCTCATACCCCAAACTTCATTATTTATAACAATAACAATACATTAGTAAATTAAATCATTTTAAAATATTGAAAACAAATAGTGAAATTTTTCCATATTTCAGAAAGTCAATGCGTAAGATTAGCAATTTTTCTATCTGTTCGAAATTATAATATTTTGCAAGTATGCCTTACTGTATACTTTCCATATCCACAAACGTATTGTATTAACGCATATTTTTTCCTTTATTTTTTAGCAATCTTCAACATATCGGCTTCCAGAAGAATAAAATGATTAATCTGATACCCAATATCAATGTATCAACGAAGATTTTTTTTTTTTTCATAATACATTTAAAACCTCACTTACTTTTTTATTGCTTTTAGCTTAAACTGAAAAAAAAAACAGAACTAAATTTACCAATTTTTCTTAGAAATGTATAATTCGAGATTCAAATAATGTATCGGCGTGCTGTCGTACATCCTGTTTAATATATAATAAAAATGAATGGTGACTATATAATATAAAACAGTATCTGGTTTGCAAACATTCCGCGACGTATCAGGTCTTATGTCAAAATGACAAGAAAAGCTATAATGGATTAAACATCTATATCGCTCGACGTAATGGCCTAAGGGAGACAACATCCTATTCCTGAGAGACACTGTGTAACTTTTGATGGATACGAGGCAATATATCACATGCTGAGCCTCGAATATAATTTACCTAGATTTACCTGGGAAGGACGATGTTATGTCGTAGAGATTACAGTCCTTTGTTTTAGTATTTGTACTATAAATCATTTTAAGAAACTAAAATGCATTACTTGAGGTTAAAAATTGGTTAATTCAAAGGTAACGTTGAACAAACTAAATTCTCCATAAATATGATCAATATAGTATTTAAATTTTTGAGTCATTGAAGTCGATTTTTGGCTTTGAATTAAGAAATTATATTTTTGATATCAGCATTTCAAAATACATGCCAAGCTAATAGTATTGGTGAATAAAATAATTTAAATAAAATGTATGTTTTGATTTATAACTTAACAAGTAAGCATGATTTTGATAAATTCAAAAAATAGTTATCGGTAATATTTAAATAAAAATTTTAAGAAGTTATAAAGAATTATTACAAAAGCGTATATGATTATTAAAGTGTTACTTTTTGTGTAGAGTATTATAAAAATATTTTTTTAAAAAAAATTACATATATAAAGGAGAAAAAATGACTCACTAACAGATTCATCACGATATCTCCGGAATTATTAACCTACAACTTAAAATTTGATAAGCAGATTCCTTTCATAGAGTAGATATTCGCTACAAAAAGATATTTGGTGAAAACCGAATCCAAAGTGGCGTTGCAGGGCTTAGGTGGCTTTGTAGATAATTATTTCCATTTTTAAACTTTTAGACGCATAGTCTTTAAATTTGATAAATATATTCCTTTCATTGAGTAGAGATCAGCTACAAAATGGGTTTTGTAAAAATAGCCTTTCATGGGCGTTGTGGAGGATTAAGGAGCTTAATATATAAATATTTCCGATTTTAAACTACTAGACCTACCTGCTTGAAACTTGACAGCCATGTTTCTTTCATGGAGTAAATATCCGCTACAAAAAAAGATTGGTGAAAATCGACCTCCAAGTGGCGTTGCGGCTTTAAGGGGCGTCATAGATAATTATTTCCTTTCTTTAGCTACTGGACGTACAGTCTTGAAATATGACAAACAGAATCCTTTCATGGAGTAAAGACCTGTTATATAATGTATTTTGTGAAAATCGACACCCAGGTGGCTTTGCTGGTGAACAAGGGTCGTTTACATATTTTTTTCCATTTTTAATTAATTAGAGGTCAGTCTTCAAATTTGGTTAGCAGATTCCTTTCCTAGAGTGCAGTTCCCCTACAAAATGGTTTTTGTGAAAACAGACCTCCGAGTGCGTATTATAGATAATTATTCCCATTTTAAACTCTTAGACATACAGTTTTAAAATTTGGTATGCAGATTCCTTTTCGTCAAATAGAGAACTTTACAAAATGGGTTTCGTGAAACTCTACCCCCAAGTGATATTTCTGGTGATCAAGGCGTGTACTAGATTAATATTTCCATGAATAATATTTTACTTATAACATATTTTCATTATATGTGTTAGGATTTGACTTGGTATCATATATGCACTCATGTCCATAAATTAAGGATAATTCAGAATCACACAGAAATTGAACTATAAAATAAAAATTTCACATGTAGAATTATCACACACATCTTGAAGAAGAATATGCAAATTACACGAAACCACCAGATGGCGCGGATAGTACGTCACAATGACGAGAGATGTAAGAAATGGGTATATAAGGAATGGTGGCAAAGAAGTAAAATTGTTCACAAGCGCTTTAAAAGCCTTTCAGTGCAATAACCGCATAGTTATGGACAAAGGAAGCATTTGGATGATTTGTTGCGTGGTAGAATTATCGGGCGACTGGAATGTGGATGACCCAGCTGGAAGAACCCGAGGAACTTGGAATCGCCCAGAGTGTCATCTCCAGGCTTTGGAAACGATTCCAAGATGATGGTAATGTGAGTAGATGTTACTGCAAAGGTCGCTCCCGAGTTACAACGCCGAATGAGGACCGGTATTTGGCAGTTACTTCCAAAAGAAACAGACGGAGCGCAGCATCAGACCTATCTCGTCAGCTCTCTTCAGCTACCGGTACGACAGTTTCAAGGCAGACCGTGTACAGATACTTAGGGCACATTGGTTTATATGCTCGTAGGACTGTCAGATGTGTTCCCCTTACCGCAACTCACTGTGGCCTACGATTAACCTGGAGTAGAGAGCATGCATTGTAGACACCACAACAGTGGTCTTGTGTGATGTTTTCCGACGAGTTTAGGTTTAGCTTGTAGTCTGATTCTCACCGGACTTTCATATGGAGAGCGCCAGGTACCCGTTACCACCAAGAGAACACCATTAAACGACGCCGTTACGGTGGTGCAATTTGGTTCGTTTGGGAGGAATTATTCTTGGTTCCAGAAATGACCTCATGTTCAGAGTGTAACGATGACAGGCCACATCTATTGGGATGTCATTCTGGAACAACATGTACGTTTGTTTCGGGGCGCCATGGGTGCTGAATTTCTGTTTATGGATGAAAACGTCCGTCCTCACTGTGCAAAGATTGTAGACGAATGCCTTCAATCGGAGGATATCACCCGTATGGATTGGCCAGCATACTCACCGGATTTGAATCCAATAGAGCATGTGTGGGATATGCTTGGCCGACGAATTGCAGCCCGTCAACCCCCTCCCACCTGTCTACCGGAACTTCGGAGGGCATTGATTGATGAGTGGCACTTGAGAGTAAAACATCTTTAGTAAGGTCGAGATGGTTATTTAGTTACTTTTTAGAAAAGCAATCACAACATGTTATGTACTACTAACCATTGAAACTGCTACACCAAGATAAATCAACTTTGTTTGCAACTACATGGATTGCCAGCTCGTTGACCATAGCTTCGGTTTTCTTTGACACTACAACAATGACGAGCTGATCAACGACGAGACTGGAAGCAGCAATGTTAAAATATCGACTCTTCACAGACGAGTTTTAGATTATATTTACAGCATGATGATTGCCGCATACGTGTTTGAATACACGTCATTGTCATTTCTGCGGTGTTAAGGCCCATGGTTCTACCCATCTTTCAAACCCCAACGCAACGTTACGATTTAAAGAGGAATATACGATGAGATATATTGCGGATGACTAAGTCAACCTTGATACAAAACATTTACAATGGCTGGCCAGCACCTGCTTCAAATCTGTTGCAAATGTAAAACGTCTGGTCAGTTCAGGGGTTGACAAGGGAATGGTTGGCCATCATATATCAGTCACTACAATCGATGAACAGTATAATCGTGTTGAAACTGCATGCCTTTACTTGTTATCCAATCTCTTTTTGACTCAATGCCTAGGTGGTTAAAAGTTTTTTCTGCTTCCAGAGGCGGTTATCCTGAGCATTGATTTCTCAGCATCGATTCTGCCAAATTTCTTGAAAATTTTATCCTTTTATTTTTTGTAGAATACATTTGTACACAGTAAGTACGAGATATACAACAAAAAATGCAAATAATAAAATTATATATATATATATATATAATTTTATTATTTGCATTTTTGTTGTATATTTCGTATATCTCATGACATAGATGACTGTAAATGTAAGAACTATCATGAATTTATTGATAGCTATCATAAACATGTAGTCACAGGCAATTTAAATATAATCAATGACAGAACTTAAAAAGATATGAGTAAAGGCACTAGTTTTAGATTAACTATTTCTATAATACTGTTAAAAAAACAAATTAATAATTATATAAATAATTTTATTACTAAATCTGCAGTTAAATATGGTTTGCCTTTAGAGGCATTTGATGAATTTAAATACAATATTTTAAAAGACCTGATGAAATTTAACTATCAATCTAAATAAGTACTTACATATAAAGATGTAAAAAAGAAGATTTATGATTTACAAAAGAATTTTATCATTGTTTACATAGAAAAGTGCCTGGTATTTTATGCTATAATTTGTAAATATTTCTATAATAATATGATTTTAATGAACACTTTTTAAACAATGAATCTTTTAAAGGATTAAACTTATCAGATAAAAGAAATTAATAATCGAATTATTGCTATATAAAGAAAATTGTGTGTTACCATTCATAAGATTAATTTTCCATATATATTTTTAAGACCTAAATTCCATAAAAATCCTGTTAAATTTAGAACAGTAACAAATGGTTTTAAAACTTATATCACTGCTGCAGGTAAAATGCTGCATAATATTATACAAAATTTCATCAATAAGCAATGTAACAAAGCTATAATTAAAAATAGCAAAGATATTATAGATTTTTTTAAAATAAAAATATTTATGCAGTTCATAGTTATGACTTTGAAGATCTTTTTAATTCCATTAATGGCAATGATATAATTAGGGTAAATTTAGATAATCATAGTAATTATAACCTTAATATTAATTTACAAAAATTTAGAACTCTAATAGATTTAATCTTAAAAGAAAACTACATTAATTTTAATGGTTCTCTGTACAAATAAACCAAAGGTTTGCCTTAAGGTGGCCTGCTAGCAATAGTTTGGCTAATTTATATTGACACTTTTATGAAAATAGTTATAATATTAATAATGATTATTACATATTTAGATAGATAGATGAACTAATTATTTTTAGTAAAAGTAATAATTTTAACCCCAATATTACTTTTTATCAGAATTATTTAAAGCCAATTAAAAATTAATAGTAATCCAGTTAAAACTAATTACTTGGATGTATCATTGTGTATTAAGGACTCTACATTACATAGCAATATTTATGATGAAAGAGACGATTTTAATTTTAACATTCTAAAATTGCTTTACTGGAATTGAAACCTACTATATCAATATATAGAAATATTATTTTCAATTATATTTATCGTAATAACGTATTAATTAGTGATAAATTTAATATATATTTAAATCTTAATAACTTTATTAAGCATTGTATGGAACACGGGTACCCTCAGAATTTATAAAAAGTTATCTAACTGTTAAATAAAAAAGTTATTAGTTGTACAGTTTATCGATAGATGGCACTTCTAGCTAAGGAATTTAATATTATTATATTTTATTAAAAATGAATTGTATATGTGTGGGTGGTACTTTTGTTTTCTATAAATTTTTAAAAATATATAGAGTTTTAAATGAGTATATATATATGTAGTATTAATGTTATTTTGTCCAAACTTATTAATTTTATGCGTTACTGTTATTCTTCATAGCCCGGGGATAGGTGTTGTACTCACGTGGTAAGTCTTTATTTAAGAGTTTTAACCTTGATTTAAAATATTTTAGTAATTATTACAGGCTATAATAGTATCGTTTTACATTAATAGATTTTGGTTTTATTTATAATAACAGTTAAACTCTTCTTTGGAAATTTCTTGCTTTGCCTATGGCCCAGAGTATTGGCAAATTCAGATGAAGGTTGGCTGGCCGAAAAACATTGTTTAAACCTACAATCCTGGTTCCTAAGGCCAGGAAATTTCTCTAGTATTTCTGTTGCTAAATCTATTCAATCATGCCTATAGTTATCTTAGGTATATAACTACTTTTTTGTATATTTTTGTAATTATATATATATATTAGCATTGTCTTGTTGGGGAAATGGCTCCTGGAAGCCGTTGCAATGAGTAGGAACACATGTGGTTGCAGGTTGTCATGAAAATACCGCTGAGCTGTCATGGTGCCAAGGATCAATACCAAGAGTTTACTGTGTATTGTAGACAAAGGCACCCCAAACCAATCCACACCAGCTGTTGGAGCGGTGTATTGCTG